>MUZC01004748.1:59836-70168 GCA_002072015.1 Radix auricularia | reverse complement strand
ATATATATATATACTATTTGACTTACAATAATTTGTAAGTGATGGTTTGATTAATCGCTCCAACTATATTAATTGCTAAAAAATTAAACATTTATCGAGAGATTAGTCAGATATTTCAACAGCCCTAAAAATGTATTAGTACTCTAACTAAAATAAGTACAAAGAAAATAAAGCAGTCTGTTATATTTCGCGTTTAGAAATAAACATGCCATAAAGACAAATTAACAACGTATAATTGTTATTTTCTTGTAGTAAACATATCAAGAAAATTATCAAATAAGATATTCATTTTTAATGCATGTACATTGTTTAACCTTGCAACTAGAGTAAATAAAGCATTCGCTAACCATTTTTGTAACAATTTCTCGGTATTTAAATTTCCTTATACATTCAGTATTCATAACATCGGGAAATAACACATATTTAATTCCCTTGTGGAATGGACTAAGTTAAGAAGTTAAGACCGATTGCGTTGCTAAGAGATCTTGTAATTCATTACTAAATTATCGAATTAGGCAGGTGCATAGCAAATAATTCCTTATATGGTGGTTTTCAACTTAGGGAAGTTAGACTTCGCGGAGGTCCGACTTTATTTATGTTGATAACCATATACTAGGGTTTTTTTTTGTTTTGTTTTGTTTTGTTTTTTGTTTTTTTTTTTTTTTTTCTTAAAAACTATGCATAGTAGATTCAATTAAAGAGATATTTATTTAAACGATTACATTTTAAATAAACATTTTAAAATTAATGCTTAAATTTATTTTAAATATAAATTAAATAGTTCGTACACATATTAGATTTGGTAAATTAATAATCAAAATATTCCTGAACTTAAAATCACTGATAAGCAACTTGCAGGGAAGAAAAGATGTACAGTAGCTTAAACTCGACTAAGACTAAAACTGTAAGCGTTTGTTTATCTTAAAAACCTCTTCACATATACACATGTAGATAAATAGAAGCAAATTTTAAATCTAATAATAGCTGATTAAATATTTCTTGGAGTACCCAATGGAATCTCTAAAGAGTCAGTTGATAAGTTTGTTTAGCCGAAATTGGAACATCTATATTTATTTGTGTTTCCAGAGAAGAGTTTTTATTTATTAAATCAGCTTGAATTTGTGCGATAGATGTTTTTAATACAAGTAATTATGTTTTTTGATTGTATTTGCCTGTTGATATACAGGAATACATTTATGTATATATTAGATAGATAGAAAAGAAACAAACAAGGGGATATAAAAATCTACTTTAAATTTTGAATTTAGTGTTCCTATCTCATAAAACACATTAATAATCTGAAAAAATGATCTCAAATGAAAATAAAACACAAGTATTTTGGCATAACAATGCTTTTTGTACTTGCGGCAAATTAAATTTAAGAGCAAAACATTATTCTTACGAACCAAAATCTCATTGCATGAAAACATTCACTATTATAGTAATCGCAATGTTCAGTAATTAGTCTTCATCCTAAGTCTAGAAAGAATGTGTTTGCTGATGAATTGTCGCCTATATTCATTTACTAATGTATTCACGACAAACCACGTTTACTTGGATACGCTGGCTCATTTGCAAGTCTAGTGTAATCTTATCTCAGATATACAGACGCTCCTTCTATGCAGAGGATAATTGCGTCCACAGACCATGAGAGATGATCTGTTGGCAAGTGATGTAGCGGTCACTGGCCACGGCTATAGGGGTTCCACGCATTACCCCAGCCGCCTAACTATTGTCTAGTTAGGTACCCATTCAGAGCTGGGTGACTCGTGGACTCCTCAGGCCCTGGGAACAAATCCTCGCCTTCACGTGGATTCGAACTCGTGACCATCGTTACGACAGTCGAGCGCGCTACCACTCGACCACCGCGTATGTAGGAGAAACTAAATTCCAATGTAATTACTTTTCGGTTGATTGTTTGTTGAAATGCTTTATAAACAGTGTAATATCCATGTATATATGCGATTTTACCTTGATTTTAAAAAAAAACTTTTAACATTGAGTCGTTGACTAAAACAATTATATTTTTAGAAAAAGTATCAGTTTTTAATTTAGAATGTTCGCCATTCTCAGGAATCAGTTACTTTTATACTTATATCCCATAAGAATCCAATCAATAAAAGGGTTTACACAATCTCCACACTTTCCTAATCCATTTAAAGGTAAATGCTAGTATAACTCTAGTATTTACTGTACTTTGAGTCATGAATGTTTTAGCACTCATCGATTTAAAAGCGTTTAATATATAGCTAAAATACATTTCGAGCGGTAACCTGCTATCGTATAGAGCACAGCAAGCAAAAATGTAAAATAGATTATAATGAATGTTTTGAAACTAGCAAATTTATACAACATAGATCTTTCAAATTGGAATTATTATTAAACTTACATAATAAATGTCATATTGGGTTTAAAATGTCTCGTACAAAATAAATTTCTTTTCATTTATTTCAATTATCAATAAATGTAACGGTGCCAGCAATTTAAATTGACGTTTTGAGTCTGCTCTATCACTTTACTTCTACTCGGATGACGTATAGCTTCTGTTTCATTAGGTGGTTTGTTGGGTTTTTGAATTTCAGATGCCAATTTTAAAGGGCAACAAAGCGTGTTTTCATACCACTGTGTATATCAAATTAAAAAAAAATTAAAACATAAATTCCCTGACAGTTTAAAAAAATATTAAACTCTGACTTCTTGAAATAAATAAAACTATATTTATATAAACAAAATTATTTTTTTAAAATATATTTTTAAATGTCACTTAATGGCACAGATAATTGTAATTATCTTTTTTTTGTTTGTTTGTTGTTTTAGTGGATAACAAGATAGTCCATTTTTCAAAAAAGAGTTTATATTTACAAGAGAAAATATTTTTAAAAAAATAAATTTATATTTAATACAAAGTAATTATCCTGCAATGGTAGATGTAATAAACATTAGTTAAGTGATTTAAATTCACAATACGTGTAACAAAATTGTAAAATAATAATTTTTTGAACTAACATATATATTTTAAAATAAAAAATATAATTTGTCAAGTATTTGCATTTATGTAATTGTACATTTTTATTGATGTTCTATGACATTTTTTAAAAAATGTAACACTTATTTTCAATATTATTTAAGCACCTTCATATTTAAATAATAATCAGTCGAAATAATAAAAATGATGTTAAAAATTAACCCATTTTTCTGAAAATAAAATCCTGGAACTGCCGCAGTAGAAGACGTATTTTCTAAAGTTTTTGTAGTAGTATAATCTTTGTTGTCTATCTGGGGTGTTGGTGACGTCAACCCAGGATAATTGAGAGTGACAACTTTAGAAAAAAAACATAAAAAATGATGTTATTTAAAGACGTGTTTTTAAAAATATATTTCTTCTGCTCGAACTTTGTTCAGCCGACGAGTACTTTGACGTAACTTAAGTTTATAACTTTATACACAAGGATATATATGTTTAGGACATCAATGCTTTTAATCTTGGGTGCTTTGTTGAATAGTTAGACAGACAGATATAGATCGACATACAAATAGAAGATAAATAAATAGATGGTTAGACAGACAGACAGGCAGGCAGGCAGGCAGGCAGACAGACAGACAGACAGACAGACAGATCGATAGATAGATAGATAGATAGATAGATGGATTGATGGATGGATGGATGGATGGATGGATGGATGAATGGATGGATGGATGGATGGATGGATGGATGGATGGATTCAAATAGAAACTCTTACATGTGTTCTTGCAATAAAAATGCATGACTCGATCACATGCTTTGTCCCAGAGCCTATATAACGCACTATAAGCAAATAAGTGCGTCAAGCAGCTTTCCTTGTTCAAGGTTTTCTCGGCGGGAACAAATTTTCTCTCCCAGAGATCGGACAACATTGAGGCAGTATGGTAAGGACTATCTTGCCAGGTTCACGCCTTTTTCAAACGTGTATCATTAGCACTGAACAACAGTAGCGTATCTAAAAAACCAAAATAAAAACTCAAATGAGTATTTAAAGGCTTTTTTCTATAAAGACGTTTCCATTGTTTTGTTTTTTTAATTTTATTTTAAGGAAAACTATTCTAGATTATATTAAAAGTAATTTCACATCAGTAATTCTTAAAGTAGGCAAAATATTACGTCATACCTCCTCAAGCTACATTACATCAAGAATGTGTCAATATAATGCCAAACCTGTTCAACAATTTAACGTTAGCATTTGCAAAGCAGGAAATACCGATAACTATAATTCTAGTTTACATTTAAGTTATTTCGATTAAATAATTTTAAAATAAACAAAACAATTTTTATCTACCAATTGCAACTTAAATCAGAATTACATAGATTAAAGTTTTTTTTCCGAGAATTCATTCGTAAGTACTGTTCTAAATATTATTAGCTACCATTAGGCGTTTGTTTGAACTTGATATATGTTATGACGTTGAGAAATTAACAAAATACGTATATTTTTCCGTGGTTTTAGTATTTTCCAAAAAAACAAGTAAATATTTTCGAGATATTTTTCTTTAGTTTTGCACATTTTGGAGACTTCTTTTAACATATGTGCATAAGACTTGAACCCTCTATGTGTTGTGGTTCAGGCTCAGGAGAAGTTGTTGTTCAAAGATCGGACGGACAGGAAAGACATTTTTTAAAATTTAGACGCAATTTTTCACCCATGGACATTGAACTTGAGATAATAAGATAATTTTAATATTTTCTTTTTTCTGTCTAAATCGTTTTAAAATGTAATGCATTATATCTAAAATTTCCCCATAAATTACCGTTTGAACAAGACTAAAAAATCTTTTATTAGTTTGTATTTTGTTTTACAACATTTACATTTTTTTAAATAGCAACCTTTCTTTTACCTTTGTATTCAATTTTTAAAGAATTGTTCATCTCTGAGAAGGTTTCATATGACGATAGAACTGCCTGGACATCCTGGCACTAAAAGCAGATGATTGAATAAAAGCTCAATCACTAATATAGCTTATTTAATAATTAAAATTATCGTTTTTGTGAGGAAAAAAAAATATATTTACACCTAAATATTATATATATATATATATTTATATATATATAGGTATAGATATAGATATGTATACATAATAGGGCTGTTGGCGATTACTTTTAATAAAATCTTTATCTTTGAAAAAATTATCGATTGAATAATCGTTACATTTCGAGTAAAGCCAATATTAAAGTCTTTGATGTCATGAGAAGCTTTTATAATCCTTTCTTGTTGAAAATCTAAAAAACTTCAGATTGTCTCATTAATATGTCACTGTTTAACATACTTCGCTGAAAAGACAAGAGTGTTGACATTATTTCGTTTAATGCTTATTGGGTCTAATTGAAAATGTAACACGCATAGCAGAACGTAGGTGTATATGAACTAATATTACAATGTAAGTTTGATAGTTTTTCAGTCCTTAAATCATTGTTTCATATATTTCTATAGTTATTTCGCAAACAATTTTGAACTTAAAACAAAAGTTATGCTAAAAAATTTAAAAAGCGGCTAAGATGAAATAAGTTTGACTCACATTGGGTGATTTTATTATTTAATGATACCCTTCTTAATATCACAAATGTTCTCATTATAAAAATAAATGTTTCGCCAATGAGCCTTACTCTGACCAAAGTACGTATAATTATATGAAATGCACTTTTCTCTTAGAAAGACCCGGCAAGTTATTTTCAATATTTCGAAATATGGTGCTAAAATAATCACGTTTAATAAAGAGGAAATAATCTAGCATTCTCGAAATAGAGCCATGACACCCGTTTCACAACATTTAGTTCACGATTTATACAAACACAAATTTACACGTACAAACACACGCAAATATATAAATACAAACACACCAACACACTCACGCACATTCTTTTTCACACACTTAACTCGGGCTATCAACAAAAATAAAACATGTTCCATCATATTAAATAAAGCACTGCTCTTTTTACAATGCTCTTTTTTACAAACATGAAAATAGCAGCTTCAACATTGACGACACGTAATTTAATATTTTAATGCTTGAAACACGGCACGCTTTGTTATTCTCGAAACTAAAATGATTATAATTTTAGGTCTATATTTTCAATTTTAAAAATTATAAAAATCAAGAGTTACCCCACATAAGGACTATACAATGACTGACGGACAAGCTTACGCGCATTGTATATAAGGGCGCTACTATTTTAGAAAGCAGCGCACCAAAAATACTCAATAAATATATATAATTTGCAATTTATGTCCGAAGGACGCCAACATTTTTGAAACCAGCGCACCAAAAATGATTCTTTTCGAACGTTTGAATAAAATTGTTAAATTTGGAAATAAATGAATAAAACAAAAAAATACTAAAATAAACGAAAGTTTTAAATTAGATCTACTCTAGCAGACCTGTCGTGCATTGCAGCGATCTCAGGAACAATGAATAAATTTAAAGAAACCAATGAAAGACGTGTTAAAAATATTATGTCAGAAACCTACGCGGCAATGCTTCAATTTACCATTAGTTTTTTTTTTCTTTTATACTCTTCGAGAGTGAAAATTTGTGTGTTTACAAAATAACATATTTAAAAATCTGAATCACCCACAATAGTTTTTGTTTGATTGTCATTTACATGTTATATTTTAATGCGTCTTAGAATAATTTTAAACTTTAAAAACTTTTATTTTAATATTTAAATGGAAAGTGTGCTTACTTGACAATAATGAAAACGTTTATTTAGAGCTTTAAAACGATTGTGTTATATAGGATATTCAATTAAATGTTAATACTTTAATATTTTTTTTTATCCTGTGATAAGTTTTACTTAAAGGGTTGCGAGCCAAATTAATAGTTCTTTTTTATTCACATTTGTAAATTGTTACTTTTTTTCCAGTACCCTATAGCCTTTCAAATCGGCTATCAAGTTTGTGTATACAAATTTAGGATAAGATCCCTTCATCTACACAGTAGCTAACGCATAAAAGTATTTTTATATTGTTCATATTACCAAAAAAAGTTGAATATACATTTTCATTTTTAATCTGCACATTATAGGATATATTTGTCCTTTTTTTCGAGATCACTAATCATCGAATGGGAAATAAAAACTTTTACGTTTAAGAAAAACAGGATTTTGTGCCCACGGACTCGCAGGAAACACTTTTAGAGTTCAGTGCCCTTTAGTAATTTATTATTGGCCTTAAAAATTGTATATGTTATGTTTGATTAAGATCCATCAATTTACACAGTAACTAACTCTTAAACTATTTTTAAAGCTCATGTAAGCATTATGGGCCCCCGGTGCCTCATGAGTGTTAAATATAGAAAATAATGCTTCAAGTAATCATCCAGAGAGCGTACTAAACTATCTCCAAAGGTTTCATGACGATCAGATGCATTGTTTATAAAAGACATGCCCACATACACACTCACACTTTCACACACATATATACTTTCATTTGTAAATATCTAGATAAATAATCTCTTGGTGCAATATGTAAATTTTGAAATATTTGTTCATTTCAATTTCGATCATATTTCATGTATTATCGATATTTGTCGAGACAATAGCACAGAATGTGGAATAAAATCTTAAACTTTTACGAAATAAGAATTAGGGCACTCGGCCCGAAGGGATAAAGATTAGAAATTGTATCCGATGTCCAATAAAATTTACATATGGGATATCAAGTTATTATACACCAAATTTGGTTACGATCTGTCCATTTTCCTATGTCGTTAACGCTTTAACAATTTGTATATATTTCATATAGGCCAAAATTAAAGTCTTTAAAGCTTACGGAAAATAAAAAAGATTTTGACCCCAAGCCCCAAAGCAATTAAAATTTGGAGTTCAATACCGTACTGTATTTTAATATGGGCTATAAAGTACGTATACATTAATTTTTTTCAAGATCCATTCATTTTCCATGTAGCTAACGCTTAAACTAATTTATATATTAGGAATAAAAATGGAGAAAAAAATAGGGCCCCGGCCACATTGAATGTCAATGTTCAATTTGTTTTCAACATAAACCATTCCTTAAGAGCAACCAACAATGTCCTAAACCTTCATCGTGATCGGATAAATAGTTTAGTCAACTTTAATGGACAAATATACATACATATATTGATTTATATAAATATAGATTTGTATACATATATATAAAATATAGCAATATGGGTCCCCTGGCCTAGTAGGTGAAAGATGTACATTTTCAAGAATTTGTGCATTTCAATTATGATCATATTTAATATATATTAGCTACATTTGTTGAGACCATGACACAAATGGGAAATAAAATATTAAACATCTACGAAAAGAGAATCATGGCCCCCAAACCGACTAGATGAAAATTGAAGATTTAATTTACGATAGGTTTTTAAAATTGGCTATCGAAGTCATTATATACCACATTTGGTTAAGACCCATACAATTTCCAAGTCTTTAACGCTAAGACAATTTTTATACATCTAATATTGGCAAAAACAAATTTAAAGGGCACCCAGGTCAAAACGGTGCAAGAGATTATCCTTAAAATACCTGTTTATTTCAATCAAAATCTTAAAATATTTATATGTTTAAATATCTTTCAAGGTTTTTTAAAATCAGAATTAAAATAAAGTGTTAAACCCTTACGAAAACAAAGACTTTTGGCCTCCGGCTCCAAAGAAATAGACATTAGGGGTTGAACGCAGTATGATATTTTAATATGGGTTATAAAATATATATGTGCTAAGTTTGGTCAAGATCAATTCATTTTCAAAAAACCTTAACTTTAACTAATTTGAATATAGCTCATATAAGAACAAAAAATTATTTAGGGCCTCTTGTCCCACATGAGTGTCAATGTTCAAAATGTTTTTTCACACAAACTATTCCAGAACCATACTCCACAATTTACCTACATTTTAATCGTGATCGGATGAATGGTTTAGTGAGCTATAAAGCACAAACATATATACATACATTATTTTTATATTATATACTAGCAGACCCGGTCGTACGTTGCAACGATCTCAGTAAAAATGACAATTTAAGAATCTTATGAGTGATATGTTTTAAAAACAATTATGCCAGAAACCTACTTTGAAGTGCGAAAAAAAGTCCAAAGATCATGGCAAACAGATAAATAAAATAATAATTTAAAAGCTTTTTAAAAAACGACATTAAAGGGCTAGGCTCTAAAATAAGTGCTACTTTGTACTCAAGCTATGTTTCTCAATATAGTGTAAAATTGCTTTGGAGAATTAAATTATTAACGTGCATTACAAAAAAAAATTGGGGCCGCCTACCCGAAGGAATGAACATAAAGAGTTCAGTTTCCTAGAGTAATTATTTATAGACTCTTGAATTTTTATAAGACAAAAAAAAAGACATTAAGAGCCCCATGGCCCATTCACGACAAGATATAAAGCTTAAAACGATCTCAGTAAAAATGACTATTTAAGAATCCAATGCGTGATCTGTTTTAAAAACTACTATGCCAAAAACCCATACGGAAGTGTGCAAAAAAGTCCAAGTTTCCCAGCAAATGGATAAATAAATCTCTATATATATATAAAGCTTTGAAAAAAAATAAAGAAAAAAAACGAAATTATGGGGCCGGGCTCTAAAATAAGTGATGATTTATTATTTTTTTAATCGCCATTGTACTCAAGCTTTGTTTCTCTATATCGTGTAAAATTGATTGGGGAATTAAATTATTAACGCGAATTACAAAAACATTTCGGTATGCCTGCCCTAGGGAATGGACATTGAAAGTTCAGTTACTTATAAAAATATTTATAAACTCATAAGTTTTTATGTACTAAAATTGGCAAGATCCGTTATTTTCTTAGTAACTTAAACTTACACTAATTTTTGTAAAGGTAATATAAAGGAAAAAACGACATTTAGGGGCCCCTGTGCCCATTCTGCGCAAGATGTCAATTTCAAAAAGCTGTTCATTTTAATTCAGTTTCATCATTCATATATATTCCTATAGATTGTTAAAAATTGAATGGGGAATATATCTTAAGCATATACCAAAAACAGACATTCGGGGCCCCCAGCCCAAAAGTAAATTACATTAGAATTTTAGTGCCCTATAGCATTTTAATATGGGCTACCAAGATTTTGTTAACAAATTTTGGTTAAGATCAATTCTTTTACACAAAACCTAACGCATAAACTTAATTAAAGAAAAGAAAGACATGATGGGGCTCATTTAAAGCCAGATGTAAAGTTAAAAACGATGTTCATTTCAATTTGCATGATAATGGATATATTTGTCGTTGATTAAATATTGAATTGACAAAATCTCTTAAACATTAACAACCCCCCCCCCTAAA
>MUZC01004748.1:34659-57115 GCA_002072015.1 Radix auricularia | reverse complement strand
TATATTTTTTTTTCAAAAAAAAAAAACAGGTTTAAAAAAAATTATATAGTGTTACACTATATAGTATTAAATTGTATGTTTAAAAATGTATATATATAAACTTTAATATGTTATAAGTAAACATATATTTCCTTAATTTTCAATATGTTATTTAGGGTAAATTATGTTAATTTGATTATTTTTCATTCCTTACATAAATTAAAAAATATAAAGAAGAAGAAATTAAAAAAACATAAAGAGAAAAAAAGAAGAAAAAAAACCTTTCATGAGTTTGTTAAATATATCACCCATATTATCAACTGAAGGCGGTTCACCTTTAAGACTTTCCAAAAAATGTTTCAAAAAGATAAATAAAAGGTTTTTATCACTTATACCTCACATAAATAAATTATATGTATGATATAAATTTGCTAAAGACAAAAAAGTTACCTATTAAATTTATTGTTCAAGTGTCTAATAATACAGAATTTTAAAGTAAGTAAATGTTTATTAATTCATAAAGTGTTCCTAATGTCGAAATAATTATTTTATTTTTAATTTGCCAAAACCTACTCCTTTGAATAAACCACGTGAATCATACTCAATCAACTCAGAAGCTCATACCATGTCTTTACAATAACACAACACTTTCTTCAAAACTATTGGAGCACTGAAAGAATTAGCAACAAACGAAAATCAGCCTAGTGTCTGTTGACTTGAAGCAAAAAGATTTAGAAAGGAACTTAAACAACTTAAAGTCGCTATGTTTTTTTTTTAATTTGGGAAACAATTTTAGAGAGATTTCAGAAAACGAAATTATTTCTTCAAGAACCGGAGAACATCTATGATTTCAGCCAAATATTTGAAGTCTCTCGTTGAGTTTGTTAAATGATAGCATTTTTAATGTTATTCGTATGAAAACAAATGAAAAGGTCAAGCCAATTGAAAAAATCCTTCAATCCTATTAAAAAAGAGAAAGTGTCAGTTTGATAACAAGAAAACGGTATTTCTGGTAATCACTGACAAACTTTTTTGAGCCCTACAACATCGGTTGAGCGCATATACAGATATCCATTCAAAGCTTAGCAAGGACGCTATTCGATGGGCAGCAGCTAAGCTAATAAAGATAATTTTGCTGAAGAATTGTTTATTTAAATTTATCTTTAGTTTAATTTATTTTAATGACATTTGATGAACTTGATAAGATTTTATTCCGGCTCGATGTTTTTGAGTACCAAACGCAAATCCCCATGTTCTCTAAAATTTAGCATATTTCTTTTGTTTATAACTGCACTGAATCCACGTTCTACCAAATATGGGAAAGATGGGAAAGTAGTCAACAACTTTTGTACAGTAACCCATAATGCATGATATAAAATTGGGATATTTTGTGTAATCCGAATTGCGATACCCTTGTTAAAATATTGGTTTAAGTTTCTCATTTGTAGATAATTCAATAAGTTGCAACTATATTGTCTTGACTCATCTATGACTTGGATCTGAGTCTGTACCTAAGCAAAAGGGTTCAACACCCAGTCGGTAATATCCAAGTGAAGAATGTCTTCAAATCTTTGGTTCAGGTCTGCATGAGGAGCCGTTAAGTGATGACAGTAGGCAAACAAGTCTTCATTTCTCTTTGCAATGTCAAGAGATTTTGCATCTGAGAAAATTCACCTTACCGAATAATTGTTTATACGAAAAACTGTTTTGCAACAAACGCAGATATTACCCTTTTAGTTTTGATTAAATTGAATTGGTCACCTTGTAGTTTCCAAATAGTTTCTTTAAATTTGGCAAACAAATATGTCCTGTGGTAATTGTCATTTTTTTTAGATAATTAAATTTTGTCTCAAGTCAATGTCTTTGCCTTCCAGGAAGGCCACCACTGTATAAGGTAGCATAAAATTGATTGAAACACACACTTTTAGCTAACAAACGAACTTCTGTGTGAAAGAGTAAACATTATAGTCTTCGTCAAGTTTATATTTTATTAACTGATATAATTACATAATCTAGGGATTAATGCAAAAATCACTAAGACTTTTGCAATTAAATTATGTCGATGAATGGCACAATGCACTAAACATACATTTTTTACAGCTTGTTTTAAATATACCAGAAAGCCTCAGTTTCTTCCTTACAATGCCGCTGTTCCGTCAGTAGCAACAGAAATGATATTAGTCAAGAGAATAGCTTTTTCATTGAACAATATTTTCAATTTAGTAAAGAACATCTCACCTTTCATATCTGTTTTCAAACATTTATCAAACATGCCTTGGCAAAATTGTCCATCTCTAATAAATTTTACATAACCTAAAAGTCAAGCCTCGTTTCCTGAAAACGTGGACTCGTCTAGTTGTAGAGAAAATTCAGATGTTTTTAAGTATCTACATAAAGAATATTATATATACTGAGCCATTTTGTTCATCCTTCTTTAGACTTAATTATTGCTCATTGGAATTCTTTTTGTGATGTCGAAAGCTGGTTTGTGCAACACATAGCTTATCACCTCACTTTCAGCTGGTAAAATAAGTTTTTCACCAATCGTGTTTACCTTTTCAGACTTTGCAATAAAGAAATATTATAAGACGCAGTCCAACGCCATCTCACTTAGATATTGTCCCTATGAGTTGTTGAAGTGAGTGTGTTTTCAAATATGTTTCTTGGGCTGCTTCTAAAAGCGTTAAATCGTTATATTATTTATCACTATGCCTTTTCATTAAATATTCCTAATGCTTGGAAGGTTATACACGATCATTCGACAAAGTTTGATTACACAGAAGACACATTTGTAAAATACTATTTTCTGGTTTATTGTATGCAAGATATGCATGTAGCAGCCTAATTGAGTTGCTGCATAAAACTATTTTTCTAGTTTGTCTCACACGTGCCATGTTTTTTTTTTAACTTAAATAGATGGCTCCAACTAAAACTTTGAAAATAAAAAGGGGGGATGTGGATGAGATCTCTTCTTTATTTTTATTTCTGTAATAATAAAAACACATTTTATTTTTATTTTATACTATTTTAAAACCTTCCGCGGAACCTCTGACGTTGTTCAGGGACCCCCAAATCAATTTTAATCGTCCACAGACCCGTTGAACGGTTCCGCGGACCCCTTGGTGTCCGTACTGACCACTTTGGGAACCACTGGTTTACCTTTACAATTAAATGTACTGTATTATGCAAGCGGATAATTTCATTAAGATATTAAATTCTTTTTTGAGTCCCTTTCATGCCCCAAATCCAGAATATGTTTCTAAAACATAACAAAAAATATATTAAACATTGAAAAAAAAAACACAAAAAAATTGTCTTTTACTAAACGCTTGTAAAACAATGACATAGGTCTACGTTGTTTTTAACATGGCCTATGTTAATCATATTATAAAGGACTGAACATAACACGTTCAATTGCAATAAAAAATAATTAAGCGTTTTTTTTTTCTTTTTTTGGATCACTTTATTTAGTTTAATCTACTTCTGTTATTTGGTTCGGTAGCCTAGATTTAAATGTATAGAGTCTAAATGTTTATCTCATGTTCAATACAAACCATACATAAATGGTGTAATAATATGACACAGCTAATATTATCATGCGCACACGAAAATGTGCACACAGCAATCAGGCAATAAAAAATATTAGAATGCACACCGCTAAAAAGTGAAGCCTTGAAAAAAACACTGACACAACTTTTACAGAAAAAGGTTTTATAAATTGTTCAGTTATGGTACAAACAATAAAAATAAATAAAATTGCAGTTTAACTTACATGTGTAAATAAATAACTCTGATAAATTGTGTGGCAGTTGTAATTAAATATTTTTTCAATAAAATATCAAATGCACTAGTACAAAAATGCCAATGCTTTGTACTGCACAGCTCAAATTAAGACGGGTAAAAACAAATTTCGCACCTTAATTAGACAATAAAATATTTTTGAAAGCGTACTGCTGAAAATAAAGTATTGGGAAAAAAATTCTCCAAAAACCTCTCGCTTTGAACGTCCGCGTAAAGTTGTTCAATTTGGAATTAAGGCAGAATTTTTCAGACGTGGTCTATGCATTTTCAAATTTTATTTTTTTTAAATTTACGGATTTAACTCTCAAAAGACTTCAGTTTTTTCACAAATTTTAAGGTTTGAACGACATAATTTTCCAATATATCGTCTTTTGAGAGTTATGAATAACTTAATACAACCCTCACATAGACATAAAGATAAAAACACCTTTCTTATTCCATATGCAAGAACAAACACATACAAGTTTTCTTTCTTTCCGTCCGGTATTCGGGCGTGGATGGGTTGCCTTAGGAAACCAGGAAAGCCAACACTTTATCATCATTTAAAACTCTAGTAAGAATACAGGACGAAACACAAACCATAAAAATACATAACACGCAATAATCTTCTCATTTGATAAGATAAGGCATAAGGTAGAATTACAAAAACTATACCGAAACCAGGAGCAGGTTAAAAGGAATAGTCCTTCAAAATTTGGTCCCCGCCCGTTATATAGTTTTCTGTGATTTTGTAGCTTACAGTCTAAAAAATGATACATACCTACATACAGACATCAACTGAGCTTTATATATTAGATTAGTTAAAAAGAAACATATTTAATGTAGTTTAAAGTACATTTTTAAAAATGGGACATTAGTTTTTAGCTTACATTTTTTAACCAACAAACAAGAGATATTAACAAAGTACAGTATTTTTTTTTAAAGTCAAATATCTGCTGGTTTGTCTTGCACTCTATTCAAACATAATCAATTTTCTATATTTTTTCAAATGCATCTAAATATTTGCTGAGTACTGTTCAAAAAGATCAGTTTCAATACAATTAATTATCATTTAAAATACGATATGTCAACTGGGTCTTTTTAAGTGCTCTCCTATCTTAACTATTATTTATTAATAAAAATATACTTAGTTACGGGAATGAAATGATAAAGATTTCAAAAAAACAAATATTTTGATCAAAAGCGTAAATAAAAATGATCGTGTACTCTACAGATATATTTTACAGTGTGTACTTTAAAATCAATAAGGAGCTTTTCATTAGCTGAGTGCTAAGACATTAGAAAATATGGGTATTGGTGGATGAGATAGGCGCATCAATAGGTGATAGAAAATGCGGCATTTTTAACTCACGATTTTATTTACAAGATACAATCTTTGCACTGTCAAGATGCCCCTGAGTGCATTGGCAATGAGTTCTGTGTGGACATAAGATGTGTCTCTTTGTGCACTGGCAGGTGGCCACTGAGTGTACTGGAAAGCTGACATGAGTGCCCTGGCTAACTACCTGAGTGCACTGGTAAACTTCCCCTGTTACCATTGGAAATGCGCCACTTAGCCCACAAGCAGCCCCTGTGTGCTCTGGTTATGCACACTTTTGTAAGTATACTGACAATATCCCCGAAGGAATAACAAGAAACTACCCTAGTATACTTACAAGATGCCGTAAGTTTAACAACAATCTACCCTATTTTACTGACACTATGCCCGTAAGTATGACAACAAACGGCCCTGGTAAACTTACAAGATTCCCGTAATTATAACAAAAAACTACCCTAGTTTACAGAGACTATGCCCGTAAGTATGACAACAAACTGCCTTGGTATAGGCCTACTGACAAGATGCCCGTAAGTATAACAACAAACTACCCTAGTTTACTGAAAAGATGCCCGTAAGTATAACAACAAACTACCCTTGTTTACTGACAAGATGCCCTTAAGTATAACAATAAACAACCCTTGTTTACTGACAAGATGCCCGTAAGTATAACAATTAACTACCCTAGTTTACTGACAAGATGCCCGTAAGTATAACAACAAACAACCCTTGTTTACTGACTAAATAACACTGAGTGCACTTGCAAGATGTCAGCAGGGCTTTTTATGTAACCTCAGCAAGTGTTGGAGCTTACATTTACAAAAAAAGCTCCTGAGTGTTGAGATGTATCAAAGCGCAGTCTTACTTCAAAGTGTAATGAATGTAAATAATTAAATAACTGATTTTTTTAAAAGGCTGTCTAATTTTATTTTGCAAAATTAGCATTTTATTCCAATGCAATTCATTTTCATGTATAATAGATAGTCAAAAGCTCCCAAGAGAGAAATACCATTCGTGAAGAGCATTTTAATTCTACAACTTATGTGTGAATTAGGTTAAGTGTGAAGTGCCTCAAATACCGCATGTCAAGTTTTCATCTTGATAAAAGTGAAATAAGTTTAATCCACTTGAGATAATGTGTTTTTTCGGAGTAGCATGCGTTATAGATATTGTTATAGACAATACTAAGTAAGGGGGGTAGAAAGGACATGGAGAGCAGAAGGAAGAAATATAAATACTTATTTAAATTAATCGTTAACATATCTTAACGATTGAATAATGTATGGGTAAAGTTATTTTTAAAAAAAATAAAAACAAGATGATTCTTATTGTAAAATATATGTATGTATATATATATATATATATATACATATCTAAGTCTGCTACTTTCTAAAATAACAAGAAACAAAAGATAAAGGTTTAATAATTAAATCAGTTCACCAGAATATTATCAATCTTGCTTACTAAATCAATAAACTCTGACAAATACAAAAACACCAAATGAATCAATAGACAACCGGAATTAAATTTTTAACTTAAAAAAAAAAATTCACAACGTTCACGTAAGAAGGAGAAGTGAATGTAATTATAAGTTAAATTTTTGTGTCTGAAACTTTATACAAATTTTAATGCCGTTACTTACATCTATACTAATAAAAGGGAAATCCCTCATTGACTGACTGACTGACTGACTGACTGATTCATCACTAATTCTCTATTTTCCGTGTAGGTAGAAGCATAAAACTTTGGGAAGTTTTTGGGTACTCTCTCACAACGACAATTGGCGAAAAAGAATTTTAAAAATCTCACTCTTGTGGGGCCGGGGGCCAAAAAATCTTTTCAACATCACTAATTCTCCAACATTCCGTGTAGGAAGAAGCATGAAACTTTGGGAAGTTGTTGAATGTCATCTTACAACAAGAATTGGCGAAAAAGAATTTTGAAATTCACACTCATGGGGGCCGGGGCCCCAAAAATCTTTTTTTTCCATAATATAAGCATTATACTAATTGAAAATCAATAATTCTCCAACTTCCCGAGTAGGTAAAAGCATGAACCTTTGGGAGGTTGTTGGGTACACTCTGACTACGAAATTTGGCGTAAAAGAATTTTTAAAATCTCACTCATGTGGGGCCGGGGGGCAAAAAAACTTTTTTACCCACATCACTAATTCTTCAACTTCCCATGTAGGTAGAAGCATGAAACTTTGGGAAGTTGTTGGGTACCCTCTTACAAAATAAATTGACGAAAAAGAATTTTGAAATTCACACTCTTGGGGGCCGGGGCCCCAAAAATATTTTTCCTTATATAAGATATATACTAATTGAAAATCAATAACTCTTCTATTTCCGGTGTAGATAGAAGCATGAAACTTAAGACACTTTTAGTACATGCTTCCGACGATAATTGGCAAAAGAGAAAATTAAATTTCCCACTCATGGGGCTGGGGCCCCGAAAATCATTTTTTCATTTTATGAGCTGTATATAAATTGAAAATATCCAATTCTCCTATTTCCCGAGTAGGTAGACTCATTAAAGTTTGGAGAAATAATGAATACACTTTCACGATGCTAGCAGGTGAAATATTTTTTAAAGTATCTCTGGCGGCCCAATTTTAAAAACTGAAAATCACTAATTCTCCCATTCCCCATGTAGGTAGAAAGCATGAAACTTGAGGAAGTTGTTGAATACAATCTCCCGATGATAATTGGCGAAAGAGAACGTTAAATTCCCTCTCATAGAAATACTGGGGCCCAAATATAATGGGGACCCAAAAAAGTGTTTTTTCCCTTGAATGAGCTATTTACAAATTGCAAATCATTAATTCTCTTATTTCCCTTATAGTTTGAAGCAGGAACCTTTGTAAATTTTTTGAGTTTATGCTTCCAATGATAATTTGCAAAGGAGAATGTTAAATTTCCTACTAATGGGGGCCGCGGCCCCCAATATTTTTTTTCCTTATATGAGCTATATAAAAATTGAAAATCACTAATTCTCCTATTTCCCATATAGGTAGAAGCATGAAACTTTGGAAATTTTTCGAGTAGAAGCTCCCGACGAAAATATGAAAAAAGAATGTTAGGTTTCCCTCTAATTGGTAACCAGGGCAAAAATATATTTTTTCTTATTTTAAAAACCGACTTATCACTAATTCTTCAATTTTCCGTGTAGGTAGGAGCATGAAACTTAGGGTAATTGCTAAGTACCCTCTCACGACGAATTTCGGTGTAAAAGAATTTTGAAATACACACTTATTGGGGCCGAGGCCCAAGAAAACGTTTGTTTTCTTATATCAGATTAATAAAAATTGAAAATCACTAATTCTCCTATTTCTCGCGTAGGTAGACTCATGAAACGCTGGGGAATGGATAATTGAACTTTGACGATGGTAGCAGGTAAAGAAATATTTAAAATATCTCTTAATGGGGGCGAGGGGGGCAAAAGTAGTTTTTTTCCTAATATAAACTATATAAAAATTGAACATCAATCATTCTCCCTTTCCCCATTTAGGTAGAAACATACACATTTGGAAAGATGTTGAGTACAATCTCCCGATGAAAGTTGTCGAAAGGGAATGGTAAATTTCCACTTAATGCACACTCATGAGGGCCGGGGTCGAAAAAATGTGTTTTTTCTTTAAGTGTGCTATATAAAAATTGAAAATCTCTAATTTTCTTTTTTCCCCGAATAGGCAAACGCATGAAAATTTGGGGTTTGTTAAATACACTTCCACGATGGTGGCAGGTGAATAATTATTGAAAATATCCCTTACTGGGGGCTGGGGGCCCAAATATAGTTTTTTTCCTAATATTAACTAATATAAAAAGTAAAATCACTAATTCTCCCATTCCCATGTAGATAGAAGCAATAAAACTTTTGGAAGTTGTTGGGTACCCTCTCACGAAGAAAAGCGGGGTAATATAATTTTAAAATTCACACTCATTGAGGCTGGGGCCTCAAAACAGTGTTTTTTCCTAATATGTGCTATTTACAAATTGAAAAGCATTATTTTTCTTATTTCCTAAATAGGTAAACTCATGTAACTTTGGGGGTTTGTTAAAAACACTTCCGTGATGGCAGCTGGTGAAATAATTTTTAAAATATATTTTGCTGGGCACCGGGGACCCAAATATAGTTTTTTTATGCACTCACTCACGCATCACTAATTCTCCAACTTCCCGCAGCAACACGCGGGAAAATCGCTAGTTGTGTAATAAATCTCGTCTCATTGAGCATCTAAGATATAATCAATATTGGAGCCAACGTTACAAAGAGTGCTCTCGTTTACCTTAAAATGAACTTTTTCTTTTTAAAATATTGATGGTCGTCTTTCAGGGGGAAATTAGTTTAATGGACGGACACAAAAAAATTAAACATATTAAATATCATTTCTAAAATGGAATTTGAATATCAACAGTTTTTGATGTAATAATAGTAAAGTATACCCATAAAGTTCTCAAAAAATATAATTAAAGTAATAAAAAATATATACTTTTATGTAATTGAGTTGTACCGTAGTTTGAAAATATTTAGACTTTTTTTTTAAAGTTTCTACCTTAAACATCGTATTGCCGAGGTAATAGTGTTCCACAAAGTATTATATTTGCAAAATAATATGACACCATATTTTTCCAAATTAAGCATAAAAATAAAAAATAAATGCATTTATATGTCAATTCTACCAGTTGGTAACAAAGAAAATTCGTAATGTTTAAACCAAATGGTATTTATAATAGGTATTTAAAGCATAATTTTAAATTTTATTTAAAAAGGGCAATGCATACCTGATGATTTAAAAAATGTGTACATTAAAATTCAAATAACGGTAACTGTAGTATTCTGCTCCAAGTCATGACCGAAATATCGAAGCTAGATGTAATAGTATTTAAATAGCATTATAACAATAATAGATAAAATTATCTGCATTAGGAATGAGTTTACATTATGTATGATTTTAATGTTATATTAAATATTTTCTTCTTTTATCAACCGATTTATTATCTATGCTTAGACATTGTAGTTGAGTTTACATATTTGATTTTTTTTTCGATCTCCTATTGATGTTTTGTTTGATTTGTTTTTTTCCCTTTACATGTAACTGACGTTTAACAAAAGATGTCTTGTAAAATGTATGTAAAAAGTGTCAGTATGTGAGGAGTTTTAATTTAAAAAGCAACATTTTATTAAATTTTCATACGTTACATATATATATATATATATATATATATATATAAGTCGCATGACTTTATTTTTGCATATAGTCATCAGCCCTCACACATTAAAAAAAATATTAGCTTTTTAAAATACTTTTTAAATTTACTATTACTTGATTACTGTTACTTTGTAATCTGTTTTACTATCACTCATTCACTGGAAAGAAGCAGGGAGGGACATTTGTTTGTTATATTTTCAGCGCATAATTTAGTAAACTAAACATACACCTTGAGATAACAAAAAATGTATCTTTCTTTTATAAAAAGAAGCAAAAACCCTTTTAAAAGTGTCTATAGAAATTTAATACATTTTAAGCAAAAATGCAATACGTTTACCACACATTTAAATTTTGAGACTGTTGCACATCAAAATTGAAATTAAAACTTTAATCTTTACAAGCGAAAACAAATGTGATGACTGCAATCAATAAGAAAAACAATAGCAATGTTCCCAGAAGAAATGTATCATTCATATCGCCAATGTGTGTTTGGTGTGCACTAAACACCACATTTTCTTTTTACTAATGCACGAAACTAATCTGCATTTGTTTGGCTCTCAGATAAGTAAAGTCAATGGCATTAAGATAAATAGTAATTACGATATTTCATAGGTCAATGAAACGACTTCATAATGATAGAATAACTTTAGTTTAATGGGCAGTATGAACTAAAAACACAATTTTGTTACGTCTCATTTTGAACTTTAGCTGAGCTGTGCCATGGAATACATTGTCAACTTTGTAACGCATTTCTCTTGTTAAAACATTTTACAGGTGACTAAATATCTCTATAGAATCAAAATCAATTTTAAATTTAACATTTTTAGCTATACTTTTTAAAAAATGTTTTTTTTAGATATTTCTTCTAAAAGCAACATTATTTAAATAAAATTATTTTCGAATGTAGACACTCCTGGTTATTAGAACACAAACAACAAGTATGTAACAAACTCTATATTAATAAAAGAGAAAGCCCTCACTGACTGACTGACTGATTGATCAATAATTCTCCAACTTCCCGTGCAGGTAGAAGCATTAAACTTTGGGAAGTTGTTGGGTACCCCCTCACTACGAAAATGGTTTAAAACGAACTTTAAAAATCTCGCTCATGTTGGGCCGGGGGCCAAAAATTTTTTTTCTGCATCACTAATTCTCCAATTTTCCATGTAGGTAGAAACATGAAACTTAGGGAAATTGTTGGGTATCTAATATCGACAAAAAATGTTGATAAAGAATTTTACAAATTTCACTCATGTGGGGCCGGTTGCCCAAAATGTTTTCTCCTAATTTGGGTTCTATAAAAATAGAAAATCACCAATTTTCCTATTTGTCGTGTCAGTAGAAGCATGAACTTTTGGAAAGTATTTGGGTACCCTGTCACTACGAGAATAGGTGAAAAAGAATTTTAAAATCTCGCTCATATAGGGCCGGGGGCCCAAAAACTGTTTTTGCCTACATCACTAATTCTTCAACATCTCGTGTAGAAGCATGAAACTTTGGGAAATTCTTGGGTACATACTAACGAAGAAAATTGGCAATAAAAAAAAGTTTTAAAAATCTTGCTCATGTGTAGCTGGGGGACAAAAATGTTTTTTTCCTAATATGGGCTCTAATAAAAATTAAAAATCACCAATTTTCCAATTTCCCGTGTTAGTAGAAGAATGAAACTTCGGACATTTTTTGAGTACATTCTCTCGACGATAATTTTTTTTTAAAAAAGTAAAATTCCTAATAATGGGGGCCGGGGTCCCAAAAACGATTTTTCCTTATATTAAATATATACAAATTAAAAATCACTAATTTTCTTATTTCATGTATTGGTAGAAAAATGAAACTTTGGAAATGTTTTGAATACACGCTCCCGTCGAAAATTGGCCCCAAAAATGTTAAAACTCCCTCTCCTTTCCGGAAGCCCAAATATAGTTTTTCTTAAATTAAAAACCAACTCATCACAAATTCTCCAATTTTTCGTAGGAGCATGAAATTTTGGAAAATTGTTAAGTACCATCTCACGACGAAAGTTGGTTTGAAAGAATTTCAAATACACACACTTGGGGGCAGGGGCCCAAAAACGTTTTTTTCTCTCTTATATGAGCTATATAAAAATAGAAAATCTATAATTCTCTTATTTCTCCAATAAGTAAAGGTGTGAAACGTTGGGGGGGTTGTTAAATACACTTTCACGATGGTAGCAGGTGAATATATATTTAAAATGTCCCTTACTGGGGGCCTGGGGCCCAAATATAGTTTTAATACACTAACTAACTCAATCATCACTAATTCTCAAACTTCTAGTGTAGGCAGGAGCACTAAAATGTGGAAAGTTGTTGAGTAACGTCTCACAACGAAAAGGAAATTATCTGTTAAACTGAAAATCACTAATGTTCCTTTTTACTGAGAATGTATAACTTCAAACTTTAGGAAGTTGTTGAGTACACTTCCTCGATGGTAACAGGTAAATATATATTTAAATTATCACTAACTGCATGCGAAGGCCAAATTGTAGTTTTTCTATTAAATGAGCCATTAAAACTGAAAATTACTGCTTCTAACATTTTCTGTGTAGGTAAAAGTATAAAGCCTTATGTAGTTGTTTAGTAACAGCCTGCGTTGGTAATAAGGATAATAATTATATAATTTTTTAAAAATTTTCCACTCAAGGGTGGCCGGGGCACAAACCTTTTTTTTAAAAAAAAATGGGCTATATAAATCTACATCAAAACTAATTCTCCAATCTTCTGTGTAGGTAGAACTTTGAAATTGTGGGAAGTTGTTGAGTACACTCCAGCGATGGTAAGAGGCAAAAAATATTAAATCCTTTCTCACTAGTGGGACGATGGCAAAACTATAGTTTTTTTTCTCCTAATGAGCTATATAAAAAGACGCATTTTGCAATAACTGAAATCCTAATTTTCCCCAGCAAAGTGTGGGTAAACTGCTAGTCAATATGTATTTTTTTAAAATGGAAAAATCTATTTTAAATATGTTTCAATTTTATAATTGATATTATTTTTAAATAGTAAATGTCCTAAAAAGTGTACACATGTTCAGACACAATACATTTTATTTCCTTTAATTTTTAAAACCAAGAACAGTAAGGATGCTTGCAAATAGAATAGACACCTTAAATGATGTCGTTGTCGCTCCTCTTGTATTCGACGGACGTATTACTTCTGTAGTTGTTGAATGTATTTTTGCAGTTTTAGATGACCTAATGATATTTGTTGAATTGTAATAATTCCAATATCTCTCTGTGGATTGAATTTTTTTATAGAAAAATAAGATGCAATGTTAAATAGTAGTAAACAGTTGTTTTAAAAAAAAAATATATAAATTTTTTTCATCAAATATTTTAAAATATATTTATTTTAAAATATATTTATATATATAACAGACTCATTTTGCGATGCAGCAATCTAAATAAAAATAAATAAATTTAAAGAAATTAATAAGTGGTAAGTTTTAAAACAATTAAGCCGGAAATTGTAAAACAAACTTCCAAGTTTCATAGCAAACGAATACATTAATTGATAAGTAAAAACAAGACACCCCTGGCATAGCATTCGCCGCAACGTTTCTCATAAATATTGCAAAGAAATAGGCGTGAAAAGACACCAAATAGATCACAAATAAATCAGAACAAAGCGAATGAACCTTGGGGGCGGGGATAACTACCGTTGCATTGGTATTCTGGAAATATGTTCTCTGCGGTTAGCTACTTGTCATCCACCACCCTGCAACACCCTAGTTTACAAAACATGATTTAATAGTCGACCCGTGTCGTAGCATACGCCACTAATGCTTTGGTGATGGGTGAATACTTCCTGAAAAGCAGAGGTGTCCAAATGGTTTGGGTATGGGCGAATGAATGTGACGAAATGAACAGAAAGAACTCTGGAGAGAGCAACATACAATTGTTGTATATAAAAATTTTACGGACACATTTAACCTAAAGTGTTGACCTTAAAACGAACGAATATAATGCATAATCCAAGCATTGTAGCTAAGAAATGTAAAGTATCAATATGAACACCACTTTATTACTATGCTCATTATCTATCATTTTATTTCATTGTATGACATTCATCATCGTTAACAGTGTTTACTTTCTCTTACTTATGATTATACATCGAAAAATTTACACTGTCAATCATTGATGGAGTAATTTTTCCCGTCTATTTCTCAGAGTCAATAAACTTTCCAACATTGTACTAGACAAATTGTTTCTGAAGTTGGTTTTCAATAAACTAACAGAAGAAAAAAAAGCGTTCTACTTTTGCTGTACCATGTGCAAGCACCAACATTGTTTGTGCAAACTTCGAAAGTAGAGGAAATCTGTACTCTTTGTTTTCGAAATATCTAGTTATTTATCAAATTTGATGCCAGAAAGCACCATAACCTCAGTCGGCCTTGACATTTTTTTAAATCCGCAACTTGGTAATCAATAAACGTGGCCCTAAACAATCAAAATCTGTTGGAGACACAATATTTGAAAAAATAAAAAAACTGGTCCAGTTCCAAAATATCCGATATTCTGTTCGTGGGGTTTAGTACTGGCATAAGCTTCAGCACTTTGTTGCTAATAGAAATTCTTTTCTTGATTGAACCGACTGCATTGTTATAAAATGCAAGAAAAGCAACATAAACTTTTCAACAGTCGATGGATCATCTACTTTTTACAGATGTAGTTTATTTTGATAACGAATGAATAATTTATCGCGTGATTTGAAGTTTGTACTTTCCACTTGTCAATAAAGCTCTTACAGTTTATTAATCGAGCACGAGATGCCACTAAAAAAAATTAAAAAATTAAATTTTGAATCAAGGAAATGGATATCAAAAAGATAATATTTCTGATTTTTTTAAACGTTGAGTATTTACGTTTTTTCAATTTCTTTATGAACGCTTAATTTTTTTTACGGAGTTTTCCGGAATGATATTTTACGACAAATTTTTACGGACTGTCGTAGATTTACAGACTGTTGGCAATCCTGAAATCATGTTCGAAAAGAAAATGGGAAATGAACGGGCAAAAACACAAACATTTTTTTTTAAATTAAAAAGTTCTGTCTTAGCTGGGGTTTGAACCTATGACCTTCCGCGTGTTAGGCGAATGTAATAACCACTACATTACGAAATACATGCTATTCTGTTGTTCTGAAAGAATAAAGTTCTTGACTTCAACTGAATGCATCGTTGGTCTCGATGACCCCATAGGTTAAAAAATAAATTAAAGGTAAATCATTTTTTTAAAAGATGAACATCAGATTTTTTTACTCGACAAGCCATTATTGAAAACTTAATTGTGACTCGTATAAAATGTAATATTTTTAATCTTTAACCGAATCAAGTTGTCTCTAACTGCTAATTAGAGTGTTAATTATTTATTGTATGAAAATCTTTTTTTTTTTTGTCACTGTACTTACTGAAAACAAATTTTTGTTATAGCAAAAAATGACAAGAACTTTAGTCAACGCCCTCAATAAGTCATAGGTTCAAACCTATTGATTAAATATTCTGATCCAAATTTAAAGAATATCTCAACATGAAATGACTTCGTGGGATGTTTACAAAACACCCTTAAAATTTGTTGGGTACGGTTTTTTAAAAGTATTTTTTTATTCCAAGATGACGTTGAAAAAAATAGTAATAATACTATTATAGTTGTTAAAAGATGAAATAAATAGTGAATAGTAATTTTAATTACAATATTTTTTTAGTTCTAATTAAAGCAATTCAGGCCCAATTAATCTCTTTTTTTTTTTTTTTTAAACACTTTTAAGAAAGCACACAAAAAAAAATGTAATCGTTAGTGTCTTAAAAAGAAATGAAAACTATAATATTGTTTGATATTCGAAGTTGAAATACAAAGATTATTGCATAATAAACAAAAAACAAATTAAAATAAACTTTCAGTCGTAACAACATGATGTTAGTCCTTTTGATAAACTTTCGAGTAATTTTAAGTGATACCAATTAAATTCTAGAAAATAAATTAAACCAAAAGCTCAATATTTTGTTCTATTTGTTGAAGTATCGAATAAAATTAGAACTCTCGGTTCGTTAAAATTATTTTCTAAATTTTCTTTACATTTATTCACTATTTAAATAGCAGATTAAACGGGCTTCGATTTTATGCGGTGACTGATGATATGTTAAAAACTTCTCTGTAATTTTATCTGGAAAATTAAAATACATGTGCCAAGTTCTGTGGATATCAAACAATTCATGTAAAAAATGTAGGCGTCTCAATTAAAGACCGACGCAACGCAACCAAGCAAAGTTAGTTTATGTATATATTAGGGCTGCGGACAGAACCGATTAATTTCTCGATTAATCGGTAAAAAATTTTACCGATTAAAATTATTGAATCGATAAAATAGCAATTAAAATTAAAGAAAATGTTTTAATTTTTTTCCGATTTTAAAAAAATAACTAATTATTAATAATTAATAATACTTATGTTGTTTTTTTTTACGTACACATTTATCCATTTAAAAAAATGAATCCAAAATGTTCACTTTATAATAATCTGTTTATATGGACCATGATTAAAAAACCACCATCTCTTTTTACTTAATAAACAATAATGAAATTTTAAATTCATTAAAATTATATAGAACTAATTTTATTTTAAAATATCACCAAAAAAAATTAAATTTTTAAAATTAAATTAAATACTTACGTTATGGGCATTTACTTACGATATGCCCTAAAAAGGCACAAGATTTGAAGGAAAACAACATAGTGAAAAAAGTAATTATGAGGTCTTAAAAAATCATAATTTTTGAATCACTTAAAATAAAAAAGATGTTTTACTTTTATATTTTTAAAATTAATTTCAAATTGTCTTCCAAGTACCTAAACTTAAATACGTGATTTAACTTATTGTTATTGCTATGTCTTAAAAAAAACTCAACAAAACAAAAAAGGCAATTGCATGTTTTTATTTCTACCCTTGAAATTTTCAGTTTAATGACGTCATAATCTTTCTTTTTCAGCTCTAACAAATTATCGATTAATTAATCGGTAATTTTTCAAAAGTTAACGATTAAATTAAATTTAATCAATAACAGCCCTAATATATGTATATTTAAATATGTATATATATATATATATATAGCTAATGATTAGCCCCTATTAGTGAACCACCCATTATGACACCAATCAATAATATGTTCCCGTTCTTTGTTGTCTAACAAAATCCCATTTGTAATGTAAACCTCTTTCGCCTAAGAAAAAAACATATATTTTAATTTGATCACTAATCTCAGTTTTATTCCATTAAGTGAGCCCATCCTTTTTTATAAGCCTTTGCCCAACAATATATTTCCATACTTTATTTAAGATTTCAAGCCAAATTATGATCTATTTATTATTTTTTTAAAAATTTAAAAGAAAAAAAAAATACGTAGCAGTTATTTATTTTACGTTTACCGTGCTTATCTTATTTACTATTCTGATTAAATTATTCATTCACTTCCTTGGCACCATTTGATCTAATGAAATATATGATTTAGTAATGAAATAATTATTACAACCTTTATGCTAAGGGAGAGATATTAAACTATTTAAAACAAATATGTGTAAGCTTGAAATACAAACTACTTTAAAAGTTTCAACATTGTAACAAAGAGAGACAGATGCAATGGAATTTTTATAAAAAATGTATTATTTCTTTTTTCAACTTTTGATAATAAACACACAATCTTATTGTGTTACTTAAAAATTTAAATGTGTATAAGAGACAATAAATACATCAATTAATATTTAAATATATTTACACACAGCGATTCAAAAGCTGATTATATACATTAAAAAAATACTTGATAATTATCAATGATCCCTTTTCGGATTGGATCTCAAACTTCGGTTTGTTCTGTTTACGCCAGTATTTAAATATTGGATATTGTTCCCTATGAGACCCCATTCTGATTTCTCTCAAATTATAGCTGAACATTTTTTCATTTCAGTTTTAAAAAAGTGGTCCCTGCGGAAATCCATTCTATTTACATGAGGCCCAACCCGAATATAAGTCGAAAAATCATTTGGATATGCCTTTAAAATGTGATCTATTTTTTTAAAAAATTACTGTGGACGCAATAAAAAATTAAATAGGAGAAGTTTCTAGAATCTTTTACTTTACACGATCAAGTGGATAATAAATATATAGTACACACATAGCCAGTAAAATAATTGGGCTAAAAATGTAAAACGTGTCCCAACAAAAAATACCAGCGATGAATGGTTATATTGCACAGGGAAAATTTAGAATGTTCTAGAATATTATATACATTCTATCCCGTGAGGTTTAGCTAACTGAAAATCTAAAAGAAAAAAATTGTATAAAAACCTTATATTACATCAAATAAGAATCTGTTTTAAATTACAGAGACGATTTCAAGAAGCGTTTGAATATTTGCAAACGCTTCTTGAATAATTTACAACTTACCCGAATCAAGAAAATGACATGACTAATATTAAACTCACTTCATTGGCTACCCAAACAAGCCAGAAATGATTACAAATTGGCCGTTCTGTGTCACAACTTCTTTTCTGACTCATGCCCTTCATATCTTACTGAACTTTTGTCAGTCTACTCACCAAATCGTCAGCTACGCTCTTCTGCAGATACGCGCATTATCTGTGTTCCTAAGACAAGAGATAAAACATTGTTCATTCTCTTTTTGTGCAGCCAAACAGTGGAATTCTCTACCATTACACATCCGTAGTATTTCAACTCCTAAGTCATTCAAGAATGCACTTAAGACACATTTTTTAAAAATTTATTTTCAAAATTAATGAAACAACATTTCTTTAAATGATTAACGTAGCTGATGTATAACGTATTGTCATTTATGTAGTTAGTATGATATGAATGTTTCTTTTATTAATATATGTATTGCTTTTTCCATGTAAAGCCCCGTGAGCATGGCTCCTTGCTGGGATACAGCGCTATATAAATTATCATTTTATTATTATTATAAAATTTGACGCAAACTACTGTTAATACTTTAAAACCCGTCCCAGTAAAAAAAGGCAAAAAAAAAGTTTGACAAATAAGGGGGGGGGGGTTAATACCTTAAAACAGGTCCCAGTCAGACAGGCAAAACAATAACAGTTATCATGCAATGCTACAATTTAGAATATTATAGAATAGTTTTTAAACAATAATCCCAAAATAAAGTGACAAAACAATAAAGAGATCTTGAAAAGATAATAATTATAATTTTCTAGAATATTTCAGTCATTTAATCAAGTGCGGTTTACCTAACCGAAAATTAGTCAGCAAAAAATATGGATTAAACATTAAATTGAATCAAACTACAATCTGTCTTAAATTACTGACACGAATTTACAAAAACTATCATAGAATAATTTACATCTTACCCAAAATTAAACGAATAATTAGACAAAAATTACATTTTAAAAAATTGATAAAAAGGGGCGGGGGTGGGTAATACTTTGAAACTTGTCCCAGTAAAGCAACAATTCACAGAGATCCCTCAATCATAAAATTTAGAATATTCTAAAATTGTTATAAAAAAGCAAAAACAATTACATACTGTCCTGGTCTTTCGTTTTGTTAAGTCGCAACTCACTTAGTTCTGCGTTGGCACTGTACTTTTCTCTTTTTTTTAAAAAAGTAGTAATTCTCACTGTTCTGGAGTCTCTGACACCCTTGATGTTCTAATTCTTTCGTGCTCCGTCTGCAGGAAGGCTTCTCATGCAATTTGGTATATCTGTTGTTTTTTTTTGTTTTTTTTTAAATTTTTTAAAATAAATTGTTCAATTGTATTCCACTAAAAAGTTCACCAATCTTTTATTTTATTGTCTAACAACATGTTTGATGTTTGAAGTGACATTTTTTAAATTATGTTTAAAAATGTATCAGTTAACATTTCTTTTGTTATAAAACTGTAAATAAAATTAATATCTAAATGCCGCAGTCCATGTTCACATTAATGTCGCACTTTACTTTGATCGCTGTTCTCTTGCCATTTGGGAAACATGTTTTTTTAAAAACAAAATATGTCATTGTTGTTCCAATAAAAATGCACCGATCCTCTTCATTATCGTACACGTAATATATCTGAAATCGGAATAAATATAAAAAATCATGTTAAGCCTGGTCCCTTTTTGGACTCAGGACGTGTTAGGGCATTTTCGTATTATGTATCAGTACTTATGTTAGATATCAGCATTATGTAGTTATCAGTAATTGTGTTTAGATTTTAGACATATTTTTATGAATTTTCTTGTGTAATGAATATACATGAAATTTTTTTTAATTTAAAAGTCATTTCTTTACATTTAAAATTTTTTATTTTCTCTTTAATCTAACTACAAGTGGTTTGTGGTCACAGAAATAGGACTCATAAATGAAACATTCTAAATTGTAATCAGCTAATCGCCCAAATACTCCGTCAATTGTTGTTTGATAGATCGTGGTTGCCAATCTTGTTGAAAGTAGTTGAATGTTGAAGTTTGTTTCGAAAAAGTTTTCAATTTCTGCCCCTGGGCCACTAAGATCTTGATTGAAGTCACCACAAATGATGACGTAAAACTCTCTAAACTTTTACACATATTCTAATGACGTCAACAAAAAAAACAGAAAGTAAAAACTCTTCAATGCTTGAAAAACGATGTATTCGACTTCCGGCAATGGCGGCCGTTGCCTGCGCCAGTGTTATCTCTCGATTCGCAAAGTTTTTTGGTAGTTTTAACGGGGTTTTTTAACGGATCGAGTAACTGAGTGTTGATGCACAAATGGCAGGTCAGGACATACAAAAAACATATATACATCATGGGTCTAGGACTTATGGTTGCTGAGATCTAGGGTGATGACAGACGGACGGACAAAACGGGTGCAATAGCGCATTCGACTTCTCGAAAATGCGCTAAAAATGTAGTATTAAAAATGTGTATGTTAAAAGTTAGATAAACCAATAATGGAACTTACGAATATAGCTTCTCTGTGCTTTTCCAGCTTATTATGTAGTCTTTATTCACACTGAGGTAGCATTTGAGGATTCTCAGGCAATTTCGACAAAAAGTTTAAGTAAAACAAAGTTAATAAGCAATCGTGCGTAGAATATAAAAAAGGCCTTCATAAATAGTATTTAATTCGTTAAATTTATATCTTTTTGGAAGTATCCTTTAAATTTATCATATAAATATAAATATATATATATTAAAGGGTTTTCATTTTTTAGTAATTTAATTATTAACTTTAAAGAAAGTAATAGCATATTTATATGAAATATTATTGATGAATAAGATTATAAAACTACTATGGAAATTGAACGGAGTGTGCATTTGAAGCCTTTATTATTTTTTAAAAACACCGTGTTTTAACTTACCTTTAAATGTTGAATCTTGGTTTCACTGCCTTCATTTATAATTTCTAATAGTCGATGTCGATAGTAATTACTCATTGTGTTAGTTCTAATCCATGGCCGTAGAGTTGAGTTCATGATTGACTTTAATTACAAATAACCCAAATGGACTTTTGATCGAAACTAAATAACTTACTGCCTTATTTAAATAGGGTGTGGAGGGCTCTAGAAGAGCATAGAAATTAAAATCAAATGAAAAGTTTAATATCATGTTTTAATTTCGTTGAATATGCTCGAACACGATGGAAAAACAAATGAATATACGGTTTATTAAATTGTAATTGTTGTTGTTTAAAATCAAATCAACATTATTTGTATACATGAAAACAGACTACTATAGACTTAAGGACTTCATAAAAAGATTTCAAGCCTATTTATACATATTTTTAAAGTGGTTACAATTCAGTTCTAGAAAATAAAATTAAATTAAATGCTAATATGTTTTCTTTTTTAATATTTAGAAGTGAAAAAAAAAATTTGAATGATAACTTTTGATTTCCTAAAATAAAAATAATTATGAAAATTGTAATGCGTTTTATTTTCAAATTTATTAAATAGATTTAAAATCATTTCTTTTTCAAAACGCTGACTAATTTAAGGTTTAAAGCCTCTCAATATGTTGACCTGGGTAACGTTGCATATATGCGCCAGGTTTAATCGAGATCCATCATGCCATGTAAAAAACGTAGGCATTACAATGAAAAGGTTACCCCCTGATAAACAGACAAAAATTATATATATATATATATA
>MUZC01004748.1:11916-32716 GCA_002072015.1 Radix auricularia | reverse complement strand
ATTTAAAAGTCATTTCTTTACATTTTAAATTTTTTTATTTTCTCTTTAATCTAACTACAAGTGGTTTGTGGTCACTGAAATAGGACTCATAAATGAAACATTCTAAATTGTAATCAGCTAATCGCCCAAATACTCCGTAAATTGTTGTTTTATAGATCGTGGTTGCCAATCTTGTTGAAAGTAGTTGAAGCTTGTTTCGAAAAAGTTTTCAATTTCTGCCCCTGAGCCGCTAAGATCTTGATTAAAGTAATCAGAAATGATGACGTAAAACTCTCTAAACGTTTACACATATTCTAATGACGTCAACAACAACAAAAAACTAATACTTTTTGCACGCTATTCGACTTCCGGCAATGGCGGCCGTTGCCTGCGCCAGTGTTATCTCTCGATTCGCAATGTTTTTTGGTAGTTTTAATGGGTTTTTTTAACGGATCGAGTAACTGAGTGTTGATGCACAAATGGCAGGTCAGGACATACAAAAAACATATATACATCATGGGTCTAGGACTTATGGATGCTGAGATCTAGGGTGATGACAGACGGACGGACGGACAAAACGGGTGCAATAGCGCATTCGACTTCTCGAAAATGCGCTAAAAAGTAGTCCATTAAATATAAAAGATTCACATATGCTTCTTTTTAATCTGCACATCAAACGTGTATACATTTGTTCCCAGACAACATAAAAACTGTCATAGCCCCAGCTGAATTCATTCTATGTTGACTATGTTCAGTAAAGTCAAATACATATTACAAAACAAAGTATCAAAGAACATTATCACATGAAAAGTAAAATAAATAAACATATGAGGTTTTTCTTGGTTTTTTTTTTTTTTTTTTTTTTTTTTTTTTTTTTTTTTTTTTTTTTAATGTATGTCATGTCGAGATATTTTCTTTTCCTCTATTTTAATGATTTCATATGATTGGTACGTTTCTAAATATTCCCAAAATGTTTATTACACAGTGTCGTAGCTAGAGGGGGTGGTGGGGGCGGTACATCACTGGCAGCACACGATTGGGGGCGGCATTTTAGGACATTTGAAAAGTAAAGCCATTTCTGCAAACCACTTTTTTTTTTAAGAGGGAAAACCAAGGTGAAAAAAATATTGTTAATTTCGAGTTTAATCAACGGATCCGTGCAATATTTGTTTTATTAAATAGTGTTTAAATAACTTACTCAAAACAGTTTAAAAAGTTAAAATTGCTCATAAAATGTATCCATTTGTTTTGAAAATTAAGCGGTATACGTCACAGATGGAGCTTTTATAAGAAAACTACGCACACACAAAATCATCTCATTGGACCGAATAATATGTACTATTAATATCGCCACAACCGTTTTTTGCGAGGAATTTCGAGTGATGCGGTACTAAGTACTTACATGACATTGCGGCTTAAATGTTTTTAAAAACTACTACTAGTAATTTATATTACTGTTTCAGTTGTCATAAAATTACTGTTATGTAACCTAATAAATTCAATTGAATTACTTTTATGATATTATATTAGGGGACATAATTTATGTTTGTCATTACATATGGTTATTCATGAAAAACTATTCACCTATCCAATTAAAGGGATTTGTAAATAATTTGAATGTGTCTCTTTAAATGCAAAAAATATTAATATTAATTGCAATAACATGGTGGGAGCGCGCTCGACGGGCGTATCGATGGTCAGGGGTTCGAGTCAAAGCGATTACAAGAATTTGTTCCCTCGGCCTAGGGCGTCCCTGATTCCACCCAGCTCCGAATGGGTACATATCATTAGTTAGGCGGCGGGGCAATGCGTAGAAACCTCTTAGCCGTGGTCTATGAACGCTTTATCCCTTTCCATCAGATCATCCTTCATGATCTGTAGACGCAATTATCCTCTGCATAGAAGGATCTTCTGTATATCTAATATAAGAGACATGGAAATATCCAAATTTTCTGTTAATAGACTCTACAATAACATACATAATTTTGAAGACATACTTTAAAATTTGAAACGTCTTGCAAAAAGAACATATAACGAAGTTACTCGTAAAACAAAATCAGTTTTTAGAATTTTACTCGGTTCTATACAGTCTTTTGTTTAAGTACAATGAGTGATTTAAGACTACAAAATCTTTCTATACTGTCCATAAAACAAGATATTTAAAAACATAAATTTTGTTAGCATAATAAACGATTTCTCTACTATGCCAGTTAAGTAATATAATGTATACGTTATAATTATGTGTGCAAGGTAAAGTTAGGTCTCTGAAAGCATCACCATGCGTCATCATTGACACCAAAAGGGCCCATCTCAGAGACAGAATATATACAGCCGCAATACAAGCCTTTGGCACAAAATCTCACAAAAACGCGAACTGGTTTGATGAACATTGGGACGAGATAAAATATGTCACTGAAGCCAAAAGGAAAGCTTTTATGGCATACATGGAAAAGCCAACACCCGACAGGCTGCATGCCTTAAAAACAGCAAAGTCACTTGCCAAAAAAGTTGCACGTAAATTTGCCAATTACTACTAGCTTAACCTCTTTTCCAGCATACAATCAGCTGCAGACACGGGCAAAGAAAAAGTCATGTACGGAAACATCAAAAATACAACTGTCCCCTTGACGCCCAACGTTTCTCCACTAAAGTCAAAAAGTTGGAAAATTATCATAGATCAGGCAGCAAAGCTAAAACGGTGTTTTGAGCATTATATGGAATTGTATTCAACAGTTACCAAAGTCTCTAGCACCGCATTAAATGACATCCCAGATATGCAGCTCATGGAAGAACTTGATGTCGTGCCCACAAAAGAAGAGCTGAGCACAGCAATCGACAGTCTAGCTTGTCGAAAAGCGCCTGGAAATGATGGATTACCACCAGAGGCTCTAAAGAGAGGCAGGACAGTTTACTACAAACATTGCAAGATATTCTGTCCCTCTGCTGGAAACAGGGCTACATAACCCAAGACATAAAGAATGCAATTATATTGACACTATATAAAATAAAAAGGTGATAGGAGTGATTGCAATAATTATAGCGGCATTTAAGTACTTGGTATTTTAGGAAAAGCCTTTGCCCGAGTAATATTAACAGGTTTACAGAGACTAGGATCATGTGTCTATCCAGAATCTCAGTGGTCGGTATACCATAGACAAGGTGTTCTCCATACGACAGCTTCAGGAAAAATGGCAAAAGTCTTCGATTTCGTCAGTCACAACGGGCTATTAAAAACTGGTAAAATCAGCTGCCCCCTAACCTACTAACCATCATCAGACAGTTCCATAAAAATACACAGGGCACAGTGATATTTGATGGAGCTAAGTCAGAAGCCTTTCCAGTCAGCAGCGGAGTTAAACAAGGTTGTGTACTCTCACAAACACTCTTTGCAATATTCTTGTATGTACTTCTTCGATACACATTCAACGATAGCAGTGAGAGAACCTGGCTACAAACCAGAGCTGATGGAGGACTTTTCAACACTGCCCGCATCCGACCCAACACCAAAACGACAGATGTCATAATTCCTTAGCTACTATTAGTGGATAATGCGGCATTAACTGCACTCGTGTCAAGCTTCTCCAATGCCTGCAACGAATTTGGTCTGCAAAGCAGCTTGAAAAAGACATCATGGCCATAGACACTCGACCTCCTCCTACTATAAATATATATAATGAAAACTTGGAGGTTGTTGACAGCTTCACCTCATTGGGGTCCAAGGCCTCCAATACACTGTCCATTGAAGAAGAAATAAAAAGCAGAAATAACAAGGCAGGTGCAAAATGGCTAAACTAAATAAGTGGGTTTGGCAAAACACCAAACTAACGAAAGAAACCAAACTTATACGTCTATCGAGCATTTGTGGCCTCAGGACACTACTATATGAGAGTGAGACATAAACCACCTATACATCCCAAGAGCGCAAGCTTTAAAGCTTCCATTTGAGATGCCTGCTTCGAATCCTTGGTATTAAATTACAAGACAAAGTGCCTAATAGTGAGGTCCTAACACGTGCCAATACCCAAAGCATGTTCTCAATTCTTAGTGTAAGACGCCTTAGATGGCTAGAACATGTTAAACGAATGAGCCCCGGACGCATCCCGAAGGCCTTCCTATATTAAAAACTTGCTTCAGGAAAGAGGAAAACAGGTCGCCCACGCATGCGATTTAAAGATGTCTGCAAAAGGGACATAAAAGCAGCAAACATAAATACAAGTGACTTGGAGTGAAAGACAGAAGACCGATCTACGTGGCGCAAAGTTGTCAAGATGGCGTCATAGTAGCCGAGGAGCGAAGAATGGAGGAGGCTGCAGACAAACGAGATAGGTGAGAAGCCAAATCAATTGGAAGCACATAACTCGTGTGTAAAAACTGTGGCAAAGACTATCACTCAAGGATAGGACTGCACAGCAACTCGATAAAATGCAACTCAACCCTATGGTAATGCACCATCGACTCGCGAATAAATACATATTTGGACTTCTTTTTTTTTTGAGATTAGCAAAAATGCTTATACCCATAGATCTAATATTATACTAGGTTTATATTTACTCTCAAAAATACTTTCAAATGTGTATCAATGTCTATTTATCTCTATGTAGGGAAATGAGACATGTCTAAATTTCTTATAGATCGAAATATGATTAAACTTTTCCTCCTAAAAGAAACCATATTTTTTTTAAATCTAGATCGTAACTTATCTATCCAAAGGGTACATGAAAAAGTATGTAAGTGTGTCATGTAGATTATTAAATAGTTTGATCATTAAAATACAACAAACTTGAAGCTGTTCATTCAAAATATTTAGTATGCTATTTTTTTATATTAAAAACATACGTGTGGGAATTATTGTTTTTTAAATGTTTCACTTATGTCTTTTTTTAAACATGGTGATTTTTTAAAAAAAAGTTATATATTCTTTATAATTCAACGCAAGGTTTACTCATGATTCATTCAAAAGCTTTCAAGCTCAAACCAAACGATAACTTTGTCTACATTGGAAACATGTTTTTTTATTTCTGCTTAGGAAAAACAGTGAAATGCTCAAATATAAACCTTTTACTGCTTAGCATAATTTATATACTGTATTTTCAGACATATTCCTCCCGGCTAATAACCCAGCACACACATTCCATCCCCCTACGGTCATCTCCGTGAGTTGGGTATCTAAATTTTTTTTTACTGAATAATACATCAATGGCATTATTACTTGCAAACAACAAATATAAAATTAGAAAGTGCGGGGTATAAGCGTGGACCGGTTATCTGAGTGTGCGGGGTGTAAATTCGTGAAAATTTTTATCAGGAAGTTAATTAGATCCGATAATATTTGACTTTTTTTTCTAAAATAGTCTACCATTAGTCCTATAGATTAGGAATACTAGCGTATAGAAATTTTATTGATATATTTGATTGTGTAATTTTTGTTTTCTTTAGATTCTCAATTTGTTTTTACAATAACTTAAGAAATATTTAAAAAACGTAAGTTTTTTCTACGTTTTTTTTTCTACGATCACAACCTAAAATTCTTGTATTGGAAATACTTATTTAATAGCTCAATTACACGACATGAAAATTATAGGTAAAATGTCAAATTTCTTTTTAAAAAAATAAATAAAATCAAGGCATTTTAAAAGCAAGAAATATAAAATAACCTACTGTTATCTGTTTCGTTTAAAATCAGTGATATGATTTGCAAAGGAACCAGCAATCCAGAGAAGCAAGGACAAGTACTAGACTGTAAAAAAAGGAAACATTAAAGATTGTGACACGTTTCAAGGTTTAAACATTTTATACGGTATAATATGCTTTAAAATGTGCTATAAAATATCTAGATTCTAGAATTTAAAAAAAACTCCTAATTTTTTCCCATTTATTTAAGTTTAATAATTATGTACCGTATATACTCGAGTATAAGCCGACTTTTCCAGCACATTTTTTGTGCTGAAAAAGCACCCCCTCGGCTTATACTCGAGTGAAAAAAAAATGACCCCAGAAAATGCCGCCGCTCTGCAGCCAGATATTAGCCTGTAGTTACTGCAGCCCGCCTGCCTAAATTTCCCACAACGAATTACAGTGCGCGCACATATTAAAGGCTGGATGGATGATGATGGCACAAAAAATGGCTGGAAGAAATTTGGAACAAACGACCAAGAGCAGCCTTAAAGAAAAAACCATCATTGCTAGTCTGGGATATGTTTTGAGGCCACACATCTGATGACATAAAAAAATTGGCAAAGTCTTCTCAAGTTACTTTGGCTGTTATTCCAGGTGGGCTTACATCTGTATTGCAGCCTCTAGATGTGTGTTTAAATAAACCTTTTAAAGACCGTGTGCGAAAGATGTGGCATGAATGGTCAAGCCCGACTGACAAAAGGTGGAAATTTGATGAAGCCCGACATCGAATTAATAGCAAAGTGGGTTCGTGGTGCATGGGAAGAGATTCCAGAGGACATGGTGTAACGCGCCTTCAAGAAATGTGGCATTAGTAATGCTATGGATGGCAGCGAAGACAGCGCTTTATATGAGAATGACAGCAGTGATGGTGATGACTGCGAACTCAGTGATGATGACAATGTCTATGCTGATAGCCTCACACCAGATAAAGCTGAAGCTCTGTTTTGCCATACAGATGATGAGGAGGAATCCAGTTTTGAAGGATTTTAACTCTTATGTTTTAACTTTGTTCGCTGCTTGAGCTAAGGTTTTTGTACTTTTAAAGTTATTGTTGGTACCATATTGTTTTTGTTGACCCTCTTTTCCACTTATAGAGCTAATTTGCTGTTTCTCTTTGAAATAAATATTAAGTGTTTTAATGTAATTTTATTGGAATCTATTATTTTTGAAATTTACCAGTAGCTGCTGCATTTCGCATTTCCCACCCTCGGCTTATACTCCAGTCAATACTTTTTCCCAGTTTTTTGTGGTAAAATTAGGGGTCTAGGCTTATACTCGAGTCGGCTTATACTCGAGGATATACGGTAATTCAATTTAAATAAATACGTCGTATATACACATACATCAATTTTTCAATTTGCCTTGAATTTGTATTATATAGATTATAAGTATTTACTTACCATATTAGTTACATCTATGTATCTATGAAAACATATCGTTTTGTAGTAGTGAGAACACATATTTTCTAAAATTGTGTCATTTGTCCATCTGCAATATCCTAAAATACAGACACTAAATGTTTATTGATAAGAAATTTTTTAAAAATTGGATTAAAAAAAATAACACTTTAAAAGCATTTTACAAAGGATACACACACACACACACACACACACACACACATTAACATATATATGATAATATTTTGTCAAACTGTATGTCAGAAAGGTTGTTTTTTTTAATTAAAAAAAAAATTATAAATCATTTTAAATTTATTATTTACCAATTAAACGTGCCTTTATAATAGGAATATTATTACATCTTAGGTATACAAGTCTGTAAAATAAATGTTGTCCGATTTTCACAGTGGTTCCCAACATTTTTAACGCTGTGGACCGGTCCCCATTTGAAAATTGTACAGCGGCCAGTGTCTTTTATATATATATATACACTTTTTTTATTTATCTTATCTTATATGTTACGGACGCTCCTTCTGTACAGAAGATTATTGCGTCCTGCGTATTTATATGGTTTGTGTTTAGCCCTGTATTCTTACTAGAGTCTTAAATGATGATAAAGTGTTGGCTTTCCTGGTTTCTTCATTTCTTTTACATGAATGAGGTATTTTGAATTTATTTGTTTCTTTTTCTTTGTTACTCTTAGCAGTTGACTATTTTCTGGGTTGAAGGACATACTCCAGTTAGTTTCCCTTTTTATTAATTCATCTAAGTCTTTTTGTAAAATGTTGCTATCTTTTTATGACTTGATTGTTCTATAGATTATTCAATCATCAGCAAATAACCTAACTTGTACACAAAAAAACCAGTAACCTTTTGTTTAATAGTGGCTTTACTAAAATCTAATAAAAACTTATTGTTACTAAATTTTAAACAATTTTTTTTTACTTACCTCTAGTAACTGACCTTGGGCATTGTGTAATCATTATCAACAAAAGTGAAGACAAGCCAATTCCATTCATCCTCAATTACACATTCCCTTAATATCAGACATCGGGAATAATAAATATTTTCTGTGTAATTTTTGTTTATACTCGGTACAAATAAAATTGCATTTAACTTCTTCTATAAAAAATATAGTTACTTGTTTTTAAAGTTTTTTAAAGTTATATGAAACTCTTATTGCTTTACACATGTAAATACCTTTAATAAATATACATACCATGAATTGCTTGTTAACAATTACATTTTTATATATAAAATAATATAATCGGTATCACAGTGTAAAAAGCCCATGAAAAAATGATTCATCATAAAACTTTTGAAAAAATCCAAGATATCAAAAAAAGAAGACAAATCTAAACAATGAAATCTCTGCCTGCGTTTGGGTGAACATCGGTAGAGGAAATATCAAAATTATTTCAATAAATACACCAAGAACCACCCCAGTAGCACTGGAAGGAATACATCTTTAGGAAGTGAATAGCTTTACATACTATGGAAGCAATATTGGCGTACCGAGGTGGGGAAAGGCGCCGTTATAAGTGTGATAATTGGCTAAAGAGAGCAAAATTTAACCAGCTATAGAAAAAAACGTAAAAAAACAAAACAACCAAGTTTTTGACTATAAATACTTTATAATCGAGACACGATTAAAAGAATGCACATGGTAATACACATCGCACGACAATACAAACACAATTTTAGTTGTGTCTATGATATATACAAGATTTATAATAAAAGAAATTTCTACTGTCAGCCTGCAAATGTCATGACGATTTGATAACGGGAAAGGGATATAAAAGCACGTTTAACACAGTGCGCATTGCGACAAAGATTAGCAATTAATGGCATTTATATTTACAGATCGGGTTTATATTTTACACAAGTATTGTCAATATAATACGCACCACACAGAGCAACAGGAAAGTAATGAAAGATGTCGTTAAACATAATACGCACCTCGACGCTATATGTCCCAAATTAAATTATACATACAGATAAATATAATAATCTAAACATTAAATAATTTAATTACAGTAAATTCAATCGATGTGAAATTTAGAAACTTCATTTTTATAGTGGGCATGAGTTTGCATACAAAATTTCCATAGCTTAACTCTCAAAGTCTTCAGTTTTTTTTAAACAAATTTTACAGTCCGAACGACACACCGTTTCCTAATTGGTGTCATTTGTGTAATTTTGGAGCTATCTTCAAGTATTTTATATCGATTTAAAGATATTTGAATGCTCTTAAATTCTGAAAAGTTTTTACTTATAAATTATGCTAATTAGATTTTTTATATTCTTTTAAACCACAATTATTTTTTTTAATTTCAAAGAGAAACAGAACATTAAAATTTATCAAAATAATACGTGCTCCCAAGTATGGAAATAAAAAAGCTATTTTATTATTATATTTTCATTACTACAACTATGATTCCAATTTAAAAAGAAAAGGTTCATAAATAAAAAAGTTACATTTTTTTTTTTTTTAGAAAAGATACAATTTCAGGAAACCTCGGCTAAAAAAGCAAACATTAATATTTATATCTTTTTTAAAAGGTCAAAACACATAATATATAAAAATATCTCTTTGCAAATTTAACCTAAATGATATTAGTATATAAGCTTTGTAAAATAACTATTTTAGCATGGAAATTTTTCTAAAAATCATCATATAGACATAACCAACTGATTAAAAATATATCTAAATACTGCGGTAATGTTTTGAAATTCTTGTTAACAATTTCTTTTTTTTTTATTTAAACACAAATATGTATCACAAACAAAACATCTGGTGTGTTTTGAAAACTTTACCAGCATTTTAACTTGCAGTTCTTTAAATTCTCCATTTATCTTTGTCCTTCTCTTCGAAAATTTATAAACCATTAGCTTTGTGAAAATTATACACAAGTGAAATTGTCTTACTGATATTGTTCTGCCATTGAACAGTAAGTAACTGGTTATCCTGAACCCACCTATAATATAATCAATCTTGCACTTTGTATTTAAATAAATACACAGTGACATGTACATTGAATTTCGATGTTGTCGTTGTAGGCAATAAAGGTCCTTTTTATATTATACCAGATTCGACTTTCTACCAGAAAATTTAAAATATTTTTGAACATCTTCATTTACGTTATTTTTTCATTTTATATTATTGTGGAATGTTTTAACAAATTGTTTAAAACATTTTGTTATTTTAACACCGAATTTCAATGAACATTGTTCCGTCCCTGTTTAAAAGATTTTTTTTAAAAATCAACACGATACTTTTGCCTTTAAAAAAAGCACAAAACCAAAGATAGGGAGTACAAAGTAAATAATATAATGACCGATTTAGTTGTAGTTTTAAAAAAATGAGCAACAAATTTTACTCTGCACTTTATTTTTGGGAACGGCTTAAGAGTAGGTTACATCCCAATGGACCTCCTATATGGAGAAGTGGCAACGGTAAAGACGAAGACACGTCCTCCACATATGCGATTTAAAGATGTCTGGCAAATTTATATGAAATAAGCTATAATACGCACAATCGACAGGGAGTGTAAGGAAGAAGACCGTTATAAGTGGTACACAGTTGTAAAAGAGGGTGTCATAGTAGCGAAGGAGCGAAAAATGTAGGAGGCTACAGACAAAAAATATGAAAAAGGCAAAACATGCGAGCAGAAAACGCGTTTGCAAAAGCCGTGGTAAATAGTGTCAGTCAATGATAGGACTGCACAACCACACGTTGACTTCCAACCCAAACCAACGGTGACGCACCAACGTCTTGCGAGAAGGAAGTATGCCGATTATATACCGTTATAATCTATAATCAACAATAAGTATCTTAAATTGGAAAGCTTTTAAAATAAATATTTATTTGTACTTAGGTTTTGCTGTTTCTCAAAATTTAAAAAATAAAATACATTGAGAAATACTTCAGTAATCACACATTCAAGTTAAGAATCATAGAGTATCACAAGTGTTAAAAATTACATTAGGAAACTCTGAATTTGAATAACGAATACATTTAATTTTCATATTTTGAGTACTTTTTTGATATACAAATGAATAATTCATAATAATTGTTTTAATAATTTAACATACTATGACAACATTATACAAAAGAAAAAAAGAAATAATTTAATGAAGGAATTAACTAAATCATACCTCGCACATCCGAATGATAACTTTTCTTTTTTTTACCGCACATCAAGGTGTGCTATATCTCAAGATCTTCTATATAGTTGTAAGTTGTGCTCAAAAATATATATCAAATATAACACATTTATAAGATATGTCTTTAAAACTAAAATTCCCCATGAATTCATTTAAACAAAATAAATATGTGAGTACTATTACTATGAAGATTTTTACAAATAATTTAAATAACTTTGATTTTAAAGGTTTCGTCAATTTATTTACATTTTTTTATTAATTATTTTTTTTTATAATTGAAAAAATAACTGTATAAAATTAAAATTTTTAGTCATTTAAGGTAATTTCACTTCAACTTTAGCGCTCAATATTCATAATAATAAGATAAGCTTAACGAGTCTTAAACTCATATGTTAATTTAAGCTGTCTTAAAATTCACGGTTGATCAGTGATCGTTTGACATACAATTTTCTCTTGTAAGCTTTGTTGACATAAAATGTGCACAGCTATAAACACTTAGGCTGAAATAGACTTTTAAATGGTTAATTGAAGGAGACCTTTGTTAAAAGTTTATCAACAGAAGAGTTTGTTTTTTTCTGAGATTAAACATATCAAGTTTAGTGGTTCATTTTAAAGTCACAATTTTCTTTTAAAACAACTGGGAGGAAACAAAGGTAGAATTAACGAAATTTTCTCATAAGCTATGCACTTTAAATTTTTCATTTTGATTTCCTATGAAATTAATTTAAATTTCTCTTACATTCCTGATTATTCTTCAGTTCAACAAGCTCAAAGAGTCAGCAAAATGGATAATAACAAATGCATACAAAAAAGTTCATTTATACTCATTTTAAAATAAAATCACGGTTTTATTTGAGGAAAAGTTGTTTCCATCCATCCATGCATCCATCCATCCATTATCCCTCCATGTATGTAACTTTCTGGCCCCCAATAAATTCGTTAAAAATGCGATTAATTTTTAATATTACTAAATCTGTATAAATCCCTTTTATGAAGAAAACGAGCTTGAAGAACTTGTGCAGCGGAACTGAAGCGTTGATCCCCGCTTTTCAGAACATAATCATGGATGCTTACTATTCTCTTTATCCCTCTTTTCTTTTAGTCTCATTCTCCTCTTCCCCCCCCCCCTAATTCCAATCCTTGAGAAATGTCGCACTTCAGGTCAAATACGTCAATGAAGTCGCCCTGTTTGACCTCTGTTAGGGACGATGACGATTCTATATTTAGCCCAACAATGAGCGTTTTGATAGAATCCTGACCATTTGAGGACATCGTCCCTAAAATAACACACGCATAGCACATTGACGTCAGGCCGTCGTTGAAAATGTTTGAGTTATAAATTTTAAGAAGTTCAACGTCTTTCAAAATGGTCTTCGGTCTAAAGCGGGGGAATTTGTAGACTAGGAACCGTGTGTTGCAAGGGTGCAACGTTCATTATTTCTATGCCTGATGGAACCCTTGGCAAGAAAAACACAAAAAAAACCAAAATAGTCAGCACATCAGAATCAAAACTTTGACTTGGACAGGACATAAGGCGCGGGTTAGTACAGGCTCGACGTAGTGGTTTAGAGAACCTGCAGGAACGAGTTAACATTCGCGAACCAAAGTTGATTCTAAAACTATTTTATGGTCGTGCATGTAATGCTCAATTCTTAAGTTATATATTTTTTTTGGTACAAATATTTATCAAATAGGTAGAAAATAAACGTGTAGGTATTGTCCATAAAGTAGGTAACTCTCCAGAGGGGGAGAGGGAGTGTAAGAAAGAGTGAAAATTTGTGAAATTGGAGAGGGGGTAGAGTCCAGCCATGTGTGACGTCAATGTTTTATATATTCAATTTTAACTATTTTGAAAAATAAAAAAACCTCTTTTTTAAAGTGTGACGAATGTTGGGGTTAGGGGGGGGGGAGGTTTCGGACATTGGTGTAGTTTATGACCATTGGGAGGGAGGATTTAAAATTGTCAAAAATAGTGTGACGTACTTTATGTACGGTCCTTTTCTTAATTATACTCCTCTACAGAAAATAAGGTTTTGTAAACATAAACAAGGACTCTAACAAGTGATATCAATTTTTAAAAAAAAAATTATTCATTTATTTTGTTAACCACGTGGTTTGTAAAGTACATGACTTTTTAAGCTTAAAAAATTTTAATCTTAAATTTTATCGCATCCTACGTTAGACGTTTATCGGTTGGTAAACGTTTCTTAATTCTTGCCCAATAAAACTTAATCACTGAAAACACGACTTGGTTTTATCAACTGTTGCTTGTTGTCTGACAGAATAGCGAAATTCTGAATGCAATTCATACATGTAAAAATAATTGTGTCCTTGCATCATTTGACTATCGTATGGAACATTTTTAACTTATTTATGAAATAAAAGAAAAATCCAGGAACACAATGCCACAAAGTTATGTCACCAACAATATAAACATTATAAATTGTTACAAGTGTAATGAAGCTCTTAAAATATTTTTAAAAATAAACCCTGCTTCATTTCAAAAGAGTGATCGAAAATTTGCGCACCGAAAAATGATACTACGAAGTGCATCGCTAAGAAAATTTTTTTAAAATAACATTACCACACCAAAAATAACTATTTTTGAAGTTGTATCATTCCATCTTGAAATAATGCTTAATTTGTCTCCAAATGTTAAATTATATTTTAAAATTGTTAAAAACTCGGGATACAGTATCATGTAAAAAACAACAACAAAACTTTATTAGTACGATCGATGGCAGATAACGAAAGAAAGGTATTGTGAGCTTTCATCGCTGGCCTTTATGATATAAACTTAGAGAACGGTGAACTCATCTATTTACATAGTTATAATTGTAGTTTCGCTGCAAAAACCAGATTAAACCCCCTGCATAGAATATACCATAAAGAATAAAGGCTTAACTGCACTAGGTAAGAATAAAAAGTATGTGTATACATATTAATAACTGTACTAATGACTATTTAGGCGTTCTATTTGGTTTTATCTTTATCAGATATATTATACTCATTTCTCAAGCATAAAACATAAATAAAATAAACATTTATAACAACTTGACGATGAATGAAAAGAGCATCATAGTGAAAATATATTTTTATGGATTTTACAAGATTAGGCTAATCAAACCACTTTGCAACTAAGCGAACCTTTCATCATAATTTTTGAATTGACACTCTTAAAGAGAAATAAGTCTTGTTTAAAATAATATGACAGGTGCGACGAGATCAGAGGCAGTGACGTCACTATGGTGTGCGAATGGTTTTAACCGCACCAAATGTAACCATCGCAAGGAGAGGAATACCAAAAATTTAAATTATTTACGTTGCCTTTATTTGGCATAGGCAGGCTCACAAGGTGTATAAAGGGTAAGTCGTTTGGGGGTTACACAAAGAACTACAGCACTGTGATACACCAGACTTAGTGACGCCTCTGGTCACATGTCATCAAATATATTTGCTGTAAAAATGAGTCTATTAAAAATATACAACTGTTTTTCTTTACGGAATACTAATATATGTTATAATAAATAATATATCATTTTTACGACATACAGTTGGTCTGATGGTATATGATGCCCACAAAGAAAATCTCTGCAATCATGAATAGCTTTGTTTTTAGAGTGGTTTAGCAACAAACAAGATACACAAAGCAGATGGAAATACAGAGTAAGCAATACAATGTATATCATTCATGCTATTAATGTTATCATTCATTAACTGACAAATTATTGAGCTTGTTATATACATTATGTCCGTCTATTTATAATCAACTGTGAAGTTTGATTTCATAAATTATCAACATACTTTACTTATTTCACATACAAATTAAAACCCCTGCCCAAATCTCTAATGAAGAAATAAGATAGATCCATATCTATAACTGTTCCCTTAATTACCTTATTGATGCAGATTGGCATGCGCGTTTGCTGGTGTACTGATGTTAAAAGGTTTGAATCAATGTAAAGGCAAGGACTTATTCGCAAGTAAGTCTTGTATAATGATTCCTATAAGCCGAAAAATCACAACAAGTAAAAAAATATTTTAAAACAAATTAGTAATGCTATATATTAATAAAGAAATAATATAAATGTGCAGTTGTAAACATTACACTCACCCAACTAATAACCCATGCCTTTAAAGAAACGATAACAATAAGTGGATGTATGTCAGGATCATATGTTTGGAGCATATTTATTATGATTAATTGTGTGCACGCGTGCGTGTATTTACATTCACTAAACAACTTCGTGTGCTTTACCGCAAAAGCGCTCATTCCAGCCTATTCGGGACTAGGCCGGTTAATTCGCACTTTGACCGGCAAATCTGGCCAAAAGCCCAAAGTACCTACAACTAACAATTGCATTTCGGGATTTGGCCGGCCAGTTCGCGAAAATCTCAATCAATGTTTCCAGTTGAAAAGCTAAATAAACCCACTTCTATCATGCGTCGTTGTATGTAATAACATAACACTAAGTATACATAGGTTAATAACCTATAATTAACTATTAGCTACGAAAGGTTGTTCCATACTCGGAAGTGCTAAAACAGCAAATAAAGAAATCCATGCAAACCAATATGTTTTAGAATATGGTGATTACATAGATGTAGACTAACGAATCAAGATATTATGCTAAGAGATTCGGATTTATTCTTTTCCCCCAGTCATGCAGCTGTAGCCATATAAGACAACGTTTGACTGCAAAGCAAAAGTTTGCCTGAGTACCTCACATCTGTCCTTTGAGGTTATTGATTATGTAGCTACAGAGGAAGTATGTATCAACGTTAAAAAAACTAATGGAGGATGCTATAAATGCAGAAAAAACTTCCTCCAAAAAAAGAGATGCTTCGGTGCTGGTGGAGGAACAATCGGTAGTTCAGACCGGTTGCCTGAAAATAAAAATGTGAAAAAGAAAGACTAGTATATGTAAAATACTTCAATGGGTCCTTATGTGTGATTCCTTCTGCCAAGATATGCATTCCATTTGTGGAATATTCAATGAATCCAAATGAAGGATGAAGTGGCAAAACAACTTAAATCATATTAGTCATAATAAAAAAGGAATCATGATTATGGTGTCATAAGTGTGCTAGGTCAACCTGTGAACTTGTGAAGATTTTTTCAAATTCCACATGCAAAACTCCCACCAGGGACAGTTTGAGATAACCTTCGTGTTCAGATACTAGATATTGACAAGGGTCGCAGTGATCCAAGAAGCGTTATTGCTGTTGTCATGAACGTTGAGGATAGTTTCTTCAAGTTTATGGAGTTCTCAAACAAATGTGTTCCAGATTCAAGTTTTTTAAAAATGTATATGTGAAATTGCTAGCAGCAGAATCTATGATAGCAGAAAAAATAGTTTACTATACCTATTAATATTCTCTTTCGAAATTGATTTTTATCATTAGTAAATAACAATCAATGATAAGTATTAAATCTTACTAATCAATCTTCAGTATGCTCATAAGTGCGTTAGGTGGGATTTGTTCTATTGACCTTTGTCATTTCGCGGAATGGCCGGCAATAGCAAACATTTCGGGCTTTGGCCGGTTAATTTAAAGCAACAAAGGTTACATCGTGAAAAGGCCTGCAATTTCGCGAAGAGGTCAAATGCAGGTTTGACCGTAGCATATGCAATGTCTTCGCCTTTTAGGAATTATTGTTTTATTAATATGAATTATACAGAGAAATTACTTTGTTGTATACATGTGAAATAATGCTAAATAACAGTGACTTTAGAAAATGTGCGTGTGTGCGTTACGAAGTTAATAATTTAAAGTTTGCAACATTATTTTACGGCTTGGTTAAAATTACATGACCATTTATTTCCATGCAAAAGAAGGGGAGATTTAAACATTATTGTGACGTTAATTACCTAATATCTGATATACCTGAGCCTCTTTTGTAAAGATTTTATTTATATTTTTAGTCGTCTTTTATTATTTACCAAATAAAATAATACTTATTTGTATATATTATTATTTTTTGAAAATTAATGTCAGATACATACTTGTTTCTCTCTCAATAGACGTGACAATGATTAAGTCTTCCGTTGCTTGTGGCCTACAGACTTGTCTAGGTCACCACTGGACTACTGAAATCTACAGTGATTTTACCATTGTTGTTGAAGGCACGGAATTCAAATGTCACAGATTTATCCTCGGTGCCTGCTCTAACTTTATCAATGGACTATTGCGATCTGGTATGCACGAAAGCAAGGAGCAAAAGGTCGTCCTGCAAAATATGAGCAAGGGCACATTCAACGTTATATTAAATTATATTTATAAAGGTAAAGGTGGTCTCACAGTTGACAATGTTATACCAGTTTGGGATGCCACACACTTCTTGGACATTGCATATCTTTCAAGGGAATGTGAAGATTTTATTAATGAAAATATGACTCTCTCAAATTTTGAAGGTTGGCATCACCATGCAAAATTATTGAACTCGGAAAATGTTGTGAAGTTTACAAAACATTTCATGGCAAGAAACTTTGACCTGATTTGGAAAAGTTCAACTTTCTTGAACTTGTCATTTGATGACGTCTTCATGATAATAGATGATCATTTTCTAAATGTTATATCTGAAGACACAGTCATTGAAGCCATTTTAAAATGGGTAGAACATCATGACATATCGAATACATCTGAAAAATTGATGAAGTATAATGTCGAAAAATCTGGTAGTTATATCAGCACTTCAAAACGCAAATGTGTCGAAAAAACTGATATTCCACAATCCATAACTATTGACGATTCCGTTATCAATTTGTGTGTAAATCCCGGAAGAAGTCAGCAAATGAATATAGAAGCTGATCCTTCTTATAACACCCAATCTTTAGTCTCCACGGTGCCCGTGTCATCTGTTAATAGAAAAGAAGAGCTGACAGGTCTATTAAAAGCATCAAGACTATGCGCAGCAAGCCGTAAATGTCTAGAACAACTTATGGAAAATCCCCTAATAGCGTCCAATCCTGAAGCTTTAAAAAGTGTATATGCATCTCTTCTCTATCACTGGAAGGCGAAATCTGACAGCAATCATTTTATAGTTAGACACCGTGAATGTAGCGGGTTTTCTAATGTCATGGCTTTTGTCAGTGATGGGAGTATCAAAGTATATTCGGTGCAAAGAGAGTGTTTTTATACACTGTTTAAGGAAACCAAACCAGATCTGTCTAATACAAAGTGCATTGCTGCTATAAATTCAAATCTTTATTTTGATACTAAGAAAGACCAATCATTATATTCAAACTATTATAAAAGTTTCGACACAGAAACTGATGCATGGGAAAAGGTGGCAAAAGCACTTGAGCCATTTGAAGGTATTCTTTTGAGTCAAAAAGACACACTTACTTTTATAAATAAATCAGAAAATCACTCGAACATTGTTGTAGAGGAAGCGTATTTATTTCTTTTAATCAATCATTTTGTGGGTGTAAGCTTTGCTACAATTTTCAATGACAGTATTTTGATATTCTGCACAACTGACAATGTTAAGTGTGTTTATAGGTACAACCCGGTGACTCACATTGAATGGACGCTTCCTAACATTACCGGAACTTACACAGGCATGTGTAGTTTCCAAAAGGACGAAAACAATTACATATTACAGAATGATGGCTTACTGTGGATCATAGAAGAAAAATCTTCAGATAATATCGTCTTTAATAGAATGGGTCAACTTTGGAATGAAGAAGTGCTTCTAAAAGGCGCTGTATATTACGGTGATCGATTGTTTGTATTTTATAATGAAAGGTCGTCACCTCACTCATCAGTAGAAGCCTTGTTTCGTAGTTCTGTAGTGAAGATAATCCCAACCATCGGTTCTATAAACATAAAATTTGTGGCTGTAAATAGCCAAACTCCTGTCATTCCTATGACAATATCGACGCAACGTCTCAGATAAAAAGTGATATACTTTTCAGAATATTGCCTTATAATGCTCAAATAGGTTAAATCATGAAACAGTAAAACAAGTGTAAAGTAAAACATTTCCTTACATGTATGAAGACAAGAATGTTATTGAATAACATAACAATGTACATAATTTTAAATTTCATATTAGTAGTTTGAAATAATATCTCAGGATAATTTATCTAATTATTTTCTAAATTTTACAACCATGAAAACATATTCTATCTCATCCGGCTTTAAAAAAAAAAAAAGTTGTTTATCATTTCTACTGATAATCAAGTTGTGAAGTAATGTCAAGGATCAAACATAAATGTAGGAGCATAACGTGTTAACATTCTCTTCTTGATTCAAGCTGTTAGGGAGTAGTACACACGACACCCGATACTTATTTTTATTGACATAAGGCAGTGAACTAGGAAAAGTAACCATGCGTTGACTCTGATCGGTTATGTTGAACACGGTGATATCAACGATTAAATGCGCTCTGATAGAATGTTGAATAACCGAGAAATTACAGTTTTTGTCTCAGCATGATTAGTAGATCTTAATAAACTAGCATCTTTATAAAATATAATTTTAAACATTTTTAGAATATTGACAATGGTATCTATAATATGATAATTGAGGAACATATTTGTCTTCTTAATCAGAAAAACAAATATCAAAAGTAAAATAAATTTATTTGTAATTAATTATATTTTAAATGTCTATATTTTGAATCAAGTGTACTAAGTTTAATTTCTAGAATAAAATCTATCACAACCATTTTGTTACGATTTGTAAATTTTTTTGGAAAAAATGTTAACTTCTAAATTATATTTTTCTATAGTTTACACAACTTAAGTCCTTTAAATTATACATAAAATTTCGCATCCGGTCAAAACAGCGACAGTCAAAACAGCGACGGTCATAACAGCGACTTCAAAACAGCGACAGTGTCAAAACAGCGACGGTCAAAACAGCGATGGTCAAAATAGCGACTGTATCAAAACAGCGACTGTATCAAAACAGCGACTGTATCAAAATAGCGACTTTTTTCTTTTGCTTGTGATAATGCAGATTTTTTGTAGAGAAGGGACAATATAAAATTTAAAATAATCAACTGGAGGTTTGTATAAATAAATGTTGGTGTGGTGTTTTAAAGAGTGTATACACAGTTTCAGGGCACATTTTTTAAAAAAAATTCAAAAATAAAATTATAGCTGTTATTACTTTAGTCATATGAATTGTGCAGAAATCTAGAGATAGAGACTAGCAAACATAGATTCAATCGATTTATTGAGGGGGTTTGTGGTGGGAGGGGCAGAGACAGTTTGACTACAGAACTTTTTGATCCTCGGATGTTTCGACCCTCGTTTTTACTTCGCAAATAATTGTTTTTTTTTCTTCTAGTTTTTAAAAATAAAAATAATAGGGTTTAATATTAGATCTTTCCAAATCTATCCAACTCCTTCACCACTCCAATCCGATATCATTGGATAATAAAAAGGCAATGTGTTCAGATAATCCTTTTTAAGGTACCTACATTCTTTCAGCCAACAATCTCTTTGTTTACCTTCTCCATAACAGGCGGTCCGTGGTCGCCACTTTGTCTAGCCTTCGTAACATGCCATTGTGTAACCATCGGACAGTCGACCACGTGCCGTTTCGACAAGGGGGCTTTAATTTTT
>MUZC01004748.1:0-10405 GCA_002072015.1 Radix auricularia | reverse complement strand
AGTCGCTGTTTTGATACAGTCGCTGTTTTGATACAGTCGCTGTTTTGAAGTCGCTGTTTTGACTGTCGCTGTTTTGACACAGTCGCTGTTTTGAAGTCGCTGTTATGACTGTCGCTGTTTTGACTGTCGCTGTTTTGAACCCGTGCCATAAAATTTATATTTAAAAAAAATGAAAACATTAACCTTTATAATATATATAAATAACATTGAAACGTTTAATACTTTTTAATAGTGTACTTATGTACATGTTACCGGAAAATTTAAAACACGAACATAAAATCCAGTAATTTTTATATATTTTAAATTAAATAATGTTTGTTTATTTTTTTTATTGTATACGTTAAATTGTATAATGTACTTAAGTTGTACTTACGTTTTGAAAATATTTTCCACAACTTGACAAAATACACTTTTCTATTAATCATGCGAAACACACACAAAGTTATGTACAATTGTAAAAAAAACATGGACTAGTAGTTAAACTGAGAGAGGTAAACTCACCTTATTAACTATTCACCCTAAAGCGGTGTCCTTGGGAAAAAAAGATTTATTCAGTATAGTCCCAGTGTTATTCTTGCCATGTTACAAAATGTCAACAGTGTCGATGTAAAAGTAGAGGTCTCAACATTCAATACTCCTATGGTAGGTACGCTTGTGGGAAACCTTTCGTCAGTGAACAGATCTGGATTCAAGTGTGTCCACTTGCCAGTCATGGATCATTGACAGTAGAGGAAGTGTGGTCAAAAATTTGCAATCTACGCCTCTTTTGTGATTTCTAGTCTTGCTACAGCCCGTGTAATTAGCCATGTCCGTCATAGGCCCGTTGGGCATTTGACGGGGGGCCCACAAGCATTGGGACCCCATGGAAATAGATGTATGTATGTATATAATGTATAATTATTTTTACCCCTGCAGGCTAGAGGCGCACTCATTCTTTGCCAAAGAGCAAAACACTAATAGCTTGCCCGGGATATGAAAATGGTTTAAAGACGGCTATGAGTGAACGTAACAGCGACAATGATGGCTGACACAATCGGCAATAAAGAAAAAATTTTTTCATATTGTTAACTTATTTCTTTAGGGTAGTAGACCCCAACAGCCAATGTTTTGTATTTGTTTTCCATTGTCTAGGGGACGCGATGGTCGAATGGTAGCGCACTCGACTTTAATACCGATGGTCACGAGTTCGAAACCACGCGAAGGCAATGGCCTGAGGAGTCCCCGAGTCACCCAGCTCCGAATGGGTACCTAACTAGACAATAGTTTGCGGCTTGGGTAATGCGTCGAACCCCTATAGCCGTGGCCTGTGACCGATGCATCACTTGCCAGCGGATCATCTCTCATTCTCGTGGTCTGTGGACGCAATTATCTTCTGCATAGAAGGAGCGTCTGTATATCTAGGAATGTGTAATGGCGGGGTATATTAAATTTGGTCATTCCCCCGCTATTACAATTACGTATTTCAAATTCTTAAAACATTTGTAAAACTAGTACTACTCTACAAATACTACCGTATCTTCTATATAGAAGATAACCGATAAGATATCTAATCACATATAAATATTGACGCACAACTTCTCTGTACACATATAAGAGAATATTTAATACATAAAAATAAAATATACGAATGGAATATATTTGAAAGGAAAATATGGTTAACAATAACGCTGAAAAGAGCACGAGAAAATAATACAAATGCTTGACCGTCTGTTACACTGGTTCTCCCTTTTAGAAATGGGGTTCAACTCAAGCGCGTCTCCTGGTCTACTTTATGTTGGCTTGACTGCAAGTCACGATTATAATCTACTAATGCTTACTAGTTAAAAAAATAATAGCGAATATCTTAACTAACTATTAATACGCAACATATGTATCAACATATAATGAATAGTGAACATTAAACCATAAAATATACAGAATACAAATTATGAAGTGTTCAAATGTTTTCTGTATATTTTACAATTTAATGCTTATTATTCTTTGTATGGTCATTCATATATTGCGTATTGATAATTAGTTACCGTATTAACTACTCAAACCTGAAAACAAAATTCTCAGCTAGGCTCAAACTATAATTAACAGTCTAACACCCCATAGTTTAATTGTCTGACAGTTACTGCCTAAGGCAGAGAGAATACCTAAATGATTTTTTTTCATTATATAAGGACCCCTGACCATGCCATGGTGGCGCCGACCCTAAATTTCTTTCAATTTTCTATTGAATATTCCTTTCTGTGGCGTGGGTCAGCCTGCAAATCTTATTTCGATTGGTCACCAATCAGTCTAACATTTTCTTAGCATTTGATCACATGCATACATCACAGGCTCTGGACCGGCACATGAAGAGCACCGAGAATAAAGTTTAAAAGTTTTCATCATGCGACCGTTTTCATCTTCCGAGTGATTCTCAAAGTTTTTTCCGTGCTTTCAGACTTCAGTTCCATTTTGCCAGGAATAACAACACCCCTCCCGAGGATGAATTGTTCCCATTTCATAAACAAACAAAAATCCACCTGGACTTCACCGCCTGGTCAATCCAAGGCTCTGGACATGTTCATCAAGAATTCACCGAGAATGAAATTGAAAACTTTCTGTTACCCCGACTCCGTCATTCGAACCTGTCCAAAGTTGAGTTGAAGGCATTGTCTCTATTGCGCAGCCGGAAAGATATTGTCATCAAACCGGCAGACAAAGGTGGAGCCGTCGTTGTGTGGAATAAGAATTTATACATCAAAGAAGCCCAGAGACAACTGGATGATACCCAGTTCTACAAAAGAAGAACTACGGATCTCATCTTAAAACATAAAACCACTATCAAGAAAACCATTTACGAGTTGATTACTGAATGCGCTCTCCCCAAATCAGCATCTATGATGCACATCTTTGACAGTGACTTGGGTAAGCCATCTTTTTATCTGCTTCCCAAAATTCACAAGGATGGCAACCCTGGTAGACCCATTGTCTCAGCTTGTTCGTGTCAAACTGAACACATTTCTGAATTCCTTGATGGTGTCTTTCAACCCATAGTGGCATCACTCCCTACATACATTAAAGATACCAACCATGCCTTAATGACATTCGAGTCACTCACCATCACTCCGGACAAAAACATTACATGTTCCTCCTTGATGTATCTTCCCTTTATACATCCATTCCCCACAATGATGGCCTTCTGGCTGTGCAATATTTTTTGGACAGGCAACCTCACCCCAGTTTACACACACACTCCTTACTACGGCTGGCTGAATTACTTCTAACCCTCAACACGTTTGAGTTTAATAGCCAGTTCTTTGACCAAATCAGTGGGGTCGGTTAGGGGACAAAAATGGGACCAAGCTATGCTTGTTTGTTTATGGGCCACTTTGAACACAGAGTGGAAAAGGAATACACTGGTCGCCTCCCTGAATTCTACAAGAGGTACTTATATGATTGTATCGTGGTGACTAATATGTAGAGAAGTGAACTGGACACGTTTATTAACTTTGTTGTCTCGTTCCACCCATCCATTAAGTTCACCTACCAAATTTCTGAACTCTCTGTCAATTTCCTGTACATCATTGTAACTCTCCAGAAAAACTGCCTTCTTACTTCAGCGTACTTCAAACCCACAGACAGCCACTGTTATCTTCTCTACCCTTCTTCTCATCCCAAAACTTGTAAGGTCCCCATTCCCTTTTCTCAACTTCTTCGACTCCGTAGACTGTGTAAATCTCATGAGGACTTTTAGGAAAAAGGCTTTGAAAATGGTGGAGTTTTTAGACAAAGGTCATATCCTGAAGCAACACTTCAATATGTACTTCAGCGAGTCAAGAACTTCACTCGTGCTGACATTTTTTTACCACGCACCCGTGATACCAACCAAAGAAGCAAGCAGGTTCTTACTTACCATACAACATCAAGCAAAACAAATAGTCCTAAAAAACCATGCCATCCTCCTTGCGGACCCTGAGACGAACTACATATTGTCCACCCCACCCCTAATTGTATTTAGGAGGGACAGAAGCCTACGTGATCTTCTGGTTCGCACTCGCCTCCCCACATCACCCAACCATCTGGGTACTTTACCATGCAGCCGACTTCGGTGTAAGACATGTCCTTTTGTTGTGCAAGCCGAACAGATAAACTTCCCTAAAGGGGTATTTAAGTTTAAGAATGTCTTCACTTGCGCTAGTCGCAATGTTGTCTACACCATTGTGTGTAAGCGCTGTCCTTTGAAATACATAGGAGAGACGGGACGATCTTTGTCATGCCGAATGTATGAACACATTAGGGTGATTACACAATACAAACAGTGTATCGTCTACCGTCACTTCAATGGACGCTTTTCCCCCACAATTTTTAAGCTTGTGTAAACATAGGCAATACTAGAAAATAAAAATAGTTTCTTTGAAATCTTAAATTGCCTTTTAAGCCAGGTATAAAATTGTTGTTTATTATAAACATCACTAAAATGAAATATAAAAACAACACGTATCATCCAATCTTAATTATAAAACAGCAAACAAGGAAAGCACATTTTAATAAATACGACAGCTGGATTTAATAAGTAAACTTGTAATACTTGCCTTTAAAAAATTATTTGTTAAGATAGTTGATGTTTGATTATTATTATAATTATTGAGGATTGTAGCTCCCTAAACATTTGCAATGGCTTCTATTTATTTATTTTAAAACTATCACCCTGTCTTTATTTTGAAGATAATGTAATTGTTACTTATTCCACCACTACATTATGACTTTTTCTAATCACACCTATACAAATTAACTATGTATTATTTCTATAGTTTTATAATTTTGACAATTTTGTAAATCCTTGCCAAATATGAATATTTATCACGACTTGTCTATTTGCGCTAACTCGAATACTGATTATGATTTATACCTTTATTAAGTTTTGAAAAAGCTAATGTGTTGTTAGAAATTGTAAAATTGTCTTATCTGCTGGTAATTAATTGTACAAGCGTATTGAAGTTTGCCTTTATAACCGTATGCATTAAAAACTCTGAAAAGAATATCTGTTTGTTATTCAATAATACACTTTTTTCAAAGAAACATAATCACATAGAAACACTTTCAAAACGTTTTGTATTGCAACATCAAAGTTCAAGCATGTATGACCATGCAATTAGCTGCATGATTTGCTCTATAAGAACGTTGGATTATTTTTTGCCCTCAGATAGAGTACATCTTCAGAGAGATCCAGGGTGGGTCAAGAAGCTAATAGATGATATACAATACACAAGAAAGAAGATATTGAATAAACATTTTTAGGGATATTACATACACCTAATAGAAAACATACAATACACATGATTAGCTGATAAAAAAATACCCACGATATTAACACGCTCAATCAAAAATCTTTATTCCACAGCTTTTAGCAGGACGATCCTCACTAAGTGAGAAACTTAAAACAAATGCAGCACAGAAGAATAATTTAATTAAATAATTAATTAATGTTAATAATTATACAAAATTAGGTATGTAAAACAAACGAAAAATGGTTTACGTTGAAATACCAATATTATATTATTTTAAAAAATGATATATAGGTTGTTTGTTTGTTTTTTTTTTTTTTAATTTTTTTTTACAAATGTTACGAATTACGTTATTATAAAATAACTTAATTATAAACGTATTTCTACCTCACTTTAATTAGACTTCCATTTTAATATGTGTATATATATATATATATATATATATATANTATATATAAATATATATGACTATTCACCCAAAGACAACATTAGTAAGCCAATTCGAAAAAGAGCTTCAAAATGCAATACTTGCGTGTAACAGACGACGACATCATTATTGGTTAAATCTTTAAGCCTTGAAACAATAGAGGATAGAACAGCTCATTGCAAGTGTAAATAAAATACATCACAAATATATTTTAATATAAACCTCAGATAATGGAAAGATAAAACCATATTTAACTTTTTTTTTCAAGAACAAACACATACAAATTATCGTTCCTCCTCTATGGAGTTAGAACGTCGAATGGTTGCCTCAACAAACTAGGAAAATAAACACTTTATCAACCCTTAAAACTTTCTAAGAATTCAGGACTAGGTGCACCATGAATAAGCCTTCGACGCAAAAAATCTCCTGTATAGAAGGAAAATATCTATATTAGATAATATATTCATTTCACCTATGCATTATTTCCTAATATTAATTAGTAATTTTTTTATAACATTATTTCATAAACTAATGTTATTCTTTAAGTGTTTGAGTATTGCAATGTTAAGTATAATTTATGAAGTTTATCTCAATAATTTTTTTTTCACTAGTGTTTTATGATAGTGCTCTTGATTTTTTCTGTTTATACTGCTTTAAACATGATAAACACACGAAGCTTTTTTGACTATTTAAATATTTATATAATTGCATGTTTACTTTTTAGAGATATCTCCGTATCTTAACAGAAAGATCAGTAACAGACACTGAATTAAATGCGAGAATATGTCGTAAACATTCATCAAATGCCACTTTCAAATTCATAAATGCAGTATGATTAAAGAAACGCAATTTTTATCAGCGGTATCAAGTTTATGTTTTTAAAAGCACTTCTCAATTTAAAATAAAATACTTTTGGAATGTAATATTGTATTTCTGTAAGAAAATAGGTCGCATGTGTCTGTTCAGTTAACATGATTTAATAATTGCTACATATCAAATGTTGCTTGGACAATCTTAAAATAGTGAAAAAGAAACTCGGATACGTAAAAAAAAAAAAATTAAAACATTTTAATATTTTTAAAAATCTATGTAAAAATGAATATCACGAATGTTTCAAAATATTTTCATACGTTTTTGAAAATGTGTATTCATGCTTTTGTTTACAGCTAATGACTTAAAAATATATTGATTTTTTCGCAGTTAAAATAAAATTTATTATAAAAATAAAATTACAATTCAAAAGAAACGCCATTATGCTATTCTTTCATATTTTTATGGATTGAGTAATTTTTTAGCATTAAATTACGCTGCAGCAAAGCTTCCATTTCCTTTTATTAATTACTAGCTAATTACCCACCTCTGGTGGTATTCCACCAGAGACTCTAAAGAGCGGCAAGACAGCTTTACTCCAACCATTGCACGAGATTCTGTCCCTCTCCTGGAAACAGGGCTACATCCCCAAAGATCTAAAAGATGCAAATATAGTAACACTATATATAAAGAAAGGTGATAGGAGCGATTGCAATATTTATCGCGGCATTTTACTCCTTAGTATTGTAGGAAAGGCCTATGCCAGTGTCATACTAACACGTTTACAGAGCCTAGCATCCCGTGTCTATCCAGAATCTCAGTGTGGTTTCCGGTCCGGTCGGTCTACCATAGACATGGTGTTCTCCATACGACAGATCAAGTAAAAATGCAGAGAGCAGCAGATGCCACAATACATTGCCTTTGTGGACCTTACAAAAGCCTCCGATTTTGTCAGTCGCAGCGGGCTTTTCCAAATACTGGCAAAAATCGGGTGTCCCCCTCATCTACTTACCATCATCAAGCAGTTCCATGAAAATGTGCAAGGCACAGTGCAGTTCGATGGAGCTAAGTCAAAAGCGTTTCCAGTCAGCAGCGGAGTTAAACCAGGCTGTGTACTCGTACCAACACTGTTCGCAATATTCTTCTCTGTACTTCTTCGATACGCATTCATTGATATCAGCGAGGGAATCTGGTTACACACCAGAGCTGATGGAGGACTTTTCAACACTGCCCGCCTCCGAGCCAAGACCAAAATGACAGATGCCCTAATTCGTGAGCTACTATTTGCGGATCAGGTGGCACTAACAGCACATACATAATCTGGTTTGCAACAACTCGTGTAAAGCTTCGCCAATGCCTGCAAAGAATGTTGTCTGCAAATCAGCTTTAAAAAGACAAACATCATGGCCCACTACACCCGACCTCCACCTGCCATAAAAAATGATACAGCTTCACATACTTTGGATCCAAGGTCTCCAATACAATGTCCATTGAATAAGAAATAAACAGCAGAATTGGTAAGGCAGCTGCCGCAATGACTAAACTAAATAAGCGGGTCAGGCAAAACACCAAACTAACGAGAAAACCAAACTGTTAATCTATTGAGCCTGTGTCATCAGTACACTACTATATGGGAGTGAGACATAGACCACCTTACATCTCAAGAGCGCAAGCTTAACAGCTTCCATTTGAGATGCCTGCGACGTATCCTTGGTATTAAATGGCAAACAAAGTGCCTAATAGTGAGGTCCTAACACGTGCCAATACAAAAAGCATGTTCTCAATTCTTAGCGAAAGACGCCTGAGATGGCTAGGACATGTTAAAAGAATGAGCCCCGGTCGAATCCCGAAGGACCTCCTATATGGTTAACTTGCTTCAGGCAAGAGGAAAATAGGTCACCCACTCTTGCGTTTTAAAGATGTCTGCCAAAGGGACATGAAAGCAGCCAAAATACATTCAAGCGACTGAGAGTGTAAGGCAGATGACCGATCTACGTGGCGCACGGTTGACAAGAGGGCGTCATAGTAGGGTAGGAGGGAAGAATGGAGGAGGCTGCAGACAGAAGAGCTAAGACACTTGGATGCACATAACTCGTGTGTAAAAACTGTGGTAAAGACTGTCACTCAAGGATCGGACTGCACAGCCACTCGAGAAAATGCAATCCAACCTAACGGTGATACACCATCGTCTCTTGAGACGGAAGGGTGCCGATTGTAATTACCCGCGCTTTGCAGCGGTAAATTAGGATTTCAGTTAGCTCTGAGAACCCGTAAACACAAATTCAAAACCCCTTTGTTTTCAATCTGGATCATGATGGATATAATAAATATATTCATTTAAACCGTCTTGTCTTTACTTCTTTAGATCTTGTAAAATTGAATTGAGGATAAAATCTTAAACATTACCAGAAAAAAGACATTAGGTGCCCCCGTCCCGGCTAAATAGGACAGTTTGAATTCACAGCACTTCATAGTTTTAATAAAGGCTCTTACATACTTATATACCATGTTTGGTCAAGGATCATTCATTTACACAGGAGCTAACTCTAAAACTAATCTTTAAATAGCCCATAAAAGCAACAAAAAAAAAGCAGCATAATGGACCATCTTACCTTAGGTGTGGTCACCTAAGCAAAATACCCGCACTCTCCTGCGGCAGTTAAGATTTTAGTAATCGTTGAAAACCCGTCTCACATCAATTTAAAACATCAAATGACTTACATAGTACCGACAGTTGTTTTTAATTTGTAGACTATCTAATATAAAGTGAAAAAACTTCATCTGGGCCTCCAGTCAGGGGAAATTTAAATATTTTTTCGCCTGTTGCTAACGCGGGAGTGTACTCATCGGTACCTAAAGTTTCATTCTTCTACCAATAAGAGAATGAAGGATTTTCAGTTTTTATACAGCTAATAAAAAGGAAAACACTTTTTGTGCCCCCTGTCCACAATAAGTGATAATTTAAATATTTTTTTCGACTTTTGCCATTTGCGGGATTGTACTCAACTCTTTTGGTTTTGTTGGTTAAAAGATGTTATTTAAAAGGGACATTCTAGTGTTGTCTAGATTTTTAACAAGAACTTTTCATAAGTGTTTTTATGACTTAATAGATTTTTATTTTGTATTACTTTAATAAAAATTCACTATTATTTAATCGTTAACTTTTGAAAATTTACTTTTAAATTTAAATTAATCATCAGCAGCCCTAATACATACATCGATATAATATTAATCCCCTTAAAGTACAGACAAAAAATATAAAAACCAAACAAAAACAACAACAAAAAGTTGGCTTAAAGCTGTTTTCAATCTTGGTGCTACCTATGCGTCCGTTGACGCTAAGAAAATAATTTGGGCATTGAAGTGGTTATGGTATATGCATAGTGAACTATAACATTACATGTGGTCTGCTTAAACAATTCGACAAATTACTTCTTCTACGTGTAAACTACGCCAATCGCTACTATTGAAGATGATTGTATAACATACAAAGACAATTTACATACACACAAGATATTTTTGATCAAAAGAAATCTTTTTTAAAAATAATGTAATTCCATCCTATGATATCACAGAAAAAAAAACATTAAATAATATTAAGACCATATAATGTAAATTAATATGTCGACAAAAACAAATGTTTTTTTTTTTTAAAATTAAAATTAATTTAAAAGAATATAAAAGAATATTAAATGATTACTCGCAAAATGTTAAAGTTATTACATGTATAATTAAAATATTATTCATTTTAAACCATATATACTAACCATATACAATGTCAATTGTTTTGGAAATAAGCACATACATTCTATCTATCATCTATCATCTATCCATCTATCTATCTATCCATCCATCCATCTATCTAATCTATCCATCCATCCATCTATCTAATCTATCCATCCATCCATCT
>MUZC01004747.1:342908-362908 GCA_002072015.1 Radix auricularia | reverse complement strand
ATTTAGACCAACCGATGACCAAAAAGATAAATGGGGCATATCTTGAGAACCCCTGTATGGTCACCAGAACAATTGTCTATCGCCATTTATTTGTTAACTACCTTCTGAACAATTCCCAATCGATCAACTGTTAATGGTTTGATATACTAGTTGTATTTTACGTACACATCGCATATCGTGTTGTGGAAGTACCAAGTAAGTCAGTGCGTCAAGTGACTTCGAGCATGTGCTCTTCCTGTCGATGTTGCCCACAGGCGGGGAACAGAAGCTAAAACCATGTCCCCCTTACGGCGCTACATCACGGCCGACCACAAACACGGTGTGTGCTGTATAGGTTATAGCGATGGGCCATTAAAAGCTGTCGTTTATCCCGAGGGTCTCCAAACTACGGCCCGCGGGTAGATGCGGTCCGTGAGGCCTTCTTATCCGGCCACTTGAGACCTTTAAATTTAAAGAAGATACTACTTTTACGTATAGTTTAAATGGAAAAGACGCAAACAAGGTAAGGGTTAGCCTGACAAGACGTAACGTCCTGTCATGCTAACCCTTACCCGGTCTACGTCTTTTCCATTTAATTTTTTTATAAGCCTGATTGCAGCCTCACCCCTCATTTTGTTTACTACGTAAAGTTTACCACAAAACTGAGTGCTGTCGCCCCCAAAGCTGTTGTCGGCAGAAATGTTTGGAGACCCCTGATTTATCTAATAGAAACGTTATGCAGTACGCGAGGACCGCTGAAATTGCTACCTTGCCTTGCCTTCAATCTGTCTGAACATGTGTTTTAAGAGTAGCAACAACAGCGTGATAATCAACATCATAATTTTTTTAAAACATTAATGGTGAGTAAATTTTACGGCAGCGTTAACAACAAATACACCAGCCCCCCCCCCCCACACACACACACACAACTGAAGTACACAGTACACGCAGTGCGAGATAACTCAATCTATAAAGAAATCCATACCGTTGAGATTTATCTCCGTTAAGTCGGAAGTTAATCACCCGGGAACGTTAATTCGCATGGCTGGTCATTTTTCCCCTGGCATCAGACGGACCCTGCCAACCGTTTAACTGCCTGGCACCGATGCATCTTGGCGGGACGCAGCGCCGCCTTGTTTATGTACGCCGACCCCCAGCCGCAGTGGGGCACGATGCTGGTGATTAGCAAATATAGAGTTTTAGCGTCTTAAATGCATATAGAGCTGAGGTGCAGTAAAGTATGATACTGGTAATGAGCAATTATATAGTCTTAGTGTCTCAAATACATATAAACGTGAGGTGCGGTTGGCTGTGAGGCTATAGATATCATCATGTAGTGTCTTAGTGTCTCAAATACATATAAACGTGAGGTGCGGTTGGCTGTGAGGCTATAGATGTCATAATGTAGTGTCTTAGTGTCTCAAATACATATAATCGTGAGGAGCGGTTGGCTGTGAGGCTATAGATGTCATCATGTAGTGTCTTAGTGTCTCAAATACATATAATCGTGAGGTGCGGTTGGCTGTGAGGCTATAGATGTCATCATGTAGTGTCTTAGTGTCTCAAATACATGCTGTGCGAGGCTCGGTATGCTGTAGTTATTTTTTACTTAAAACAAAAAAACCTTAAAAACTGAAGTTTTTTTTAACTATAAATCCTTTATATTTGAGATATGACTAAAAGTACTTGTTATGTTCAATATAATACGCACCGCTCGACAGACTAGCATAAACATTTGCATGCTACATAGATATACATAAAAATAATCTTTTAAAAAACAATTAAATTAATTACAGTACATACGATCCATGTGTAATTTTACACATCATTTTTTATCGTCGCCACAAGTCTACCTGCAGAATTTCAGCTCGATAGGATACGGGGAATTGGGTTAAAAATCGATCCAAAGTTTTTACGACAATCAAGCAAGCAGACGCCACGAGTCAATATAAAGGATTTAAAAAGTGTGACACCTTTCTAAAACTGACCTCACAATTTTGTTAAACAATTTAACATAGAGACGCTGATGGATAGAAGAACCAAGAGTAATAACACTTAACGATGATTAATTCTAACTTGGATCACAACACAACTACAATTTAATGTAGCCCTCGTGTAGGCATAGGGATAAACAGACTTTTTCTTTAAAAAATATATGATAGAACAAACACACACGGATTCTCTTTGTTCCCGACTGGAATTCTTGTGTGGCATGGGTTGTCTGGTTAAACCATGAAAAAACCAGTCAGCACACTATCAACATTGACTAGACACAAGCCACGGATAAGCGTGGCGCGCAATATTCTTCGGTTTAAAAAGAAGCGTCCGTAAAAGATGATATCTTTGATATTACATGCACGTACTACTTACACGGCACTAAATGACAGAGGTTCTCGAGTTATCGTTTCAATAAGTTAACATATGATAGATCTATTAATAGTTCTTTATTGTTCTCTAAACCTCTGGAATAAAATTACGCCTGGACGTTCTGGAGTGTTTCACCCCTCTCACAGACGCTCATAAATATAGTTCCTCTTCCAGAGTCCCATTTATCACTACGCAGTGAACCCTCTCCCAAAGTGGTGAGATTGGCTCCCTAATCCGCCCCCACCCCCATCCCCCCACACACACTCACACGCTGTATCGAATTGATCGTAAATCTGGCCAAAATAATGGCGCGGTACGTCACGTGTCACGAGGTTGCCAGTTAGTCAGCAAGTGGTGTATTCATGAAAGAAGATTGCACATACTTTTCCTTGATTTATCCAATGCTGTACCCAGTGGCGTCACTAGGTAGCGCGGTGGGGGCGGGCCGCCCCGGGTGACACCATCAAGGGGGGACACCAAAATGTAAAATTGTATATGATCCCGTTATTTGGCACCGGAAAACTCGGAGGAGTTCCATGGGTTAAGTCGTAAGGGGGTGACACCATGAGCTACCACCCCGGGTGACACCAACCCTAGTGTCGTTTCTAGCTGTACCAGCTTTTTAAATTTGTTAGTACCGAATGAGTGTCGCCATTTTGGTTTCAAACTGTCACATTTTAAAAGGCTGTAGGTTGAAAAGCCTTTGCTTTAGGGAATGTGTCTTCGGGTGTTGTTGTTTTTTTGTGTGTGTTTTGTTTTTGTGTTTGTTAACTTCTTTTCCAATTGATGTTATGGATGGTGTCACCTTATAATACAATATTATTTTTAAAAGCTAGGGCTACGGAAATGTACAATAAATTGGGGTGAAATGGATTTCGGCTCCAGCTCTGACAAATCCAAAATCCTGTCATTTTTACAAACTCTGCTCCGGGTCCGGCAGGTTTTCCACTTCATAAATCTGGCTTGCTGGTAGAGTCCGGCGAATCCGGAATCCGGCCATATTCACTGATCCTGATTCGGCCGGATATCCCTTCATAAATCCGGCTAAATCCGGCTTTTGTAGGGTTTCAAAACTTTGATACAGTACAGCCGACTTATAATAAACCATAGCTCAGTACACCAATGCGCGGTGCACTAATGTCCAGTAGTCTGGTGTGAGTCTAGGTCCAGTCCTACATATCTGGGGTGTTCCTTTTTTCAAGGGCGCTACCATTACACTGGTCCATTGCTGAATGGATGAGTTATGACCGACCTAGAGTATATAGAACAATTCAATTTCTGCTTTTCCCAAAAGTACGGAGCACAGTTTTGAAGTATAGTTCACATTTTTTTTTCTTCAAATACGTGCGTCAAGTGTGTGTCCCTGTTCATATACTAGATCTAAAGACTGACTTTTGGAAGACCTACCAGTAAAGACCGAAAAACTCAAAGACTGACTTACCAAAGATCTAACCCTAAAGACCAAACCATTAAGACCTACCTAAGGTCTTATATTTCAAAGACTTCAGCTAAAGACCGACCTATTAAGACCTACCTAAGGTCTCATATTTCAAAGACTTCAGCTAAAGATCGACCTATCGAGATTCATATCTAAAAACTAAAACTTAAGTTTATAAAAAAATTTATACCTGAGACTGAAATTTGAAAAATTTAAAACTATCAAAACTTAAATCTATCAAAAACTTAAATCTATCAAAAACTTAAATCTATCAAAAACTTAAATCTATAAAAAAAAAAACTTAAATCTATCAAAAACTTAAATCTATCAAAAACTTAAATCTATCAAAAACTTAAATCTATCAAAAACTTAAATCTATCAAAAACTTATATCTATCAAAAACTTAAACCTATCAAAAACTTAAATCTATCAAAAACTTAAATCTATCAAAAACGTATATCTATCAAAAACTGAAATCTATCAAAAACTTAACCCTACCAAAACCCTTTATTAAAAGATAAAAACAAGCAACGTAACAAACACACATTTTCAAATCGAATCGACGTCAAACATATGTGAACTCGTCACTTTCAATGAACTATTTCCACGCGTAACAAAGAAACCCTTAAGATGAGATTACTACAGAACCCTTCACGGGGAATTTAGCCCGTTGTCGCCCCCAGGTTGGTAGCAGTCGATCCACGCTGTGTTTGGTTCTTGTGTAGCCGAGGGTTCAGCGAGTGCTATGGCTGTCAACGAGACCTTGAAATTCAAGACCGTTGCCTTTGGGTTTCTCATCTCTGCCAGGGGCGTGACCAAAGAGTGCACGCGCCTTTCAGGCGTTTACACACATGTGCCCGTGCGAATTGTGTGGGGGGTGGCGGGGGGGGGGAGGGGAAGAGGTGAGGTGAGAAGTAGACGTACCTGCTGTAGTAATCGATTTTCATGTATGTCCTAACAGTTTCAGTGTTTGGAAGAAATGTAGACATTACTGCAGATGTAGAGCGTGATAAACACGGATTGCGGCTTGTTTGAACTTAGTGAACGGTGTTAGAAGGAAGAGGAGGATATTTAAGATCGATGTATATTTCAAAGACACGGTTAAAGTCATAGATAATTTCTAACACTCCAGAGCTGTCCAGTATACTTCCACCAGGGTGTGAGTACTTGACCCACATTGTCACGTGGCGTGATGAGGTTAGGTCATGATGTTTTTTTAAATGTTTTAAGATGTGCCAAGCTGGCAGAAAGTCTTGCAGGTCTTGTATATCAAGAAGGTCTTGTAGGTCTTGTATCTCTAGGATGTCTTGTATATCAAGAAGGTCTTGTAGGTCTTGTATCTTTAGAAGGTCTTGTATATCAATAAGGTTTTGTAGGTCTTGTATTTCTAGAAGGTCCTTTATCTCTGGAAAGTTTTGTATCTCTAGAAGGTCTTGTATCTCTAGAAGATCTTGTATATCTAGAAGGTCTTGTATATCAAGAAGGTCTTGTATCTCTGGAAGGTCTTGTATCCCTAGAAGGTCTTGTATCTCTAGAAGGTTTTGTATCTCTACAAGGTCTTGAATATCAAGAAGGTCTTGTATATCTAGAAGGTCTTGTATCCTTAGAAGGTCTTGTATCTCTAGAAGGTCTTGTATCCTTAGAAGGTCTTGTATCTCTAGAAGGTCTTGTATCTCTAGAAGGTCTTGTATATAATGAAGGTCTTGTAGGTCATGTATCTCTTTGTGCGTTGTAAATCTTAGCTGGTCAAAGACACAATATTCCTGGCGTTTGTTGTTCACAGGATCTAAACTCTTACATGTGGACCAAGGGAGAATTCTCTATAATATCTATTTATTTATATTTTTAATGACATGAAATCTCCTGGCGATTTCTAGGAAAGCATTGTTTGGACTATGGTTCCCGGAAATAAAGACAGTTATACAACAAAAAAAAGTAGCCAACAATATTGTGTAAACAAAGTCTACACACTTGCGGGGCCGGACTAAACACACTGTGAGGACCATTCGTCTTTAATCTTCATCTATTTCTTGAATACATTTTTGAGAATTAGAAGATACAGTTTGAAATAAAAATTACAAGGCGTAATGGTTCTGGCAATCACACCAAATTTTGAACAGAAAAAAAATATGTATAAAAATGTATCGATACATTTTTATAGTTCTTTGAATTAAAAATAAAACTCCTTTAAATATCTCAACGAAAAGTTTGATCAATCTTCCTTCCCATAAACTTTAAACCGTGACGTCAATGAATGCGGGCACAAATAAATGAATAACACCATAATGAGAGGTTACTAACAATGTTACAATAGATGATAGTCATGTCCCAGCATAGACACCAAAGCAAAAACTGCCAAACAAAAAGACAATTTTAGCACACACAAAAATTACTTGCAAGGGAAATAAAGGTATCAATTTTCGGTTCATGAATTCCTCAAAGCTACCTCGGAGATGAATGGGCTACAGCTACAAGTCCCTGATATCAAGGTCACGCCCGCCCGTCGTGTCTGCAAGAGGCAACATCCCGGATGTAATCGTTTTTACCTGGGGAGCTGGGTCACATCTGTTACCTGAATATTATTTACAATCTGTGTCTCGCCCCGCAGGGGGGCCCCCGGGGTCATCTAGATACACAATGGGGAGGTGACGTGTGAGGGGGAGGGGACAGTGAGCAATAAGAGGAAACCTTTGTGTGCCATTGACATATTTATTGACATTGGCTATACAAGTGGGTCAATCTTGACTTGCAATCAGTGGGTTTGTAACTTATTAAAGGGAAATCGTGGTGAGATGGGGCGGGGGGGGGGTTGGTGTGGTCTATGGGAAGACTTTTTGTGGCATTGACATACTAATGGACAAGTGGGTCAATCTTTGGGTACATCAGTGGATATTTGTAACTACTCGTTGGTTGGAAGTTATGGTGAAATGTGGCGGGTAGGGGGCTGTTGGGGCATTGACATACTAATGGACAAGTGGGTCAATCTTTGGATACACCAGGGCATATATGTAACTACTCGTTGGTTGGATGTTACGGTGAAATGTGGCGGGTAGGGGGCTGGTGGGGCATTGACATACTAATGGACAAGTGGGTCAATCTTTGGATACACCAGTGCATATTTGTAACTACTCGTTGGTTGGAAGCTATGGTGAAATGTGGCGGGTAGGGGGCTGTTGGGGCATTGACATACTAATGGACAAGTGGGTCAATCTTTGGATACACCAGGACATATATGTAACTACTCGTTGGTTGGATGTTACGGTGAAATGTGGCGGGTAGGGGGCTGGTGGGGCATTGACATACTAATGGACAAGTGGGTCAATCTTTGGGTACATCCGTGGATATTTGTAACTACTCGTTGGTTGGAAGTTATGGTGAAATGTGGCGGGTAGGGGGCTGGTGGGGCATTGACATACTAATGGACAATTGGTCAATCTTTGGGTACATCCGTGGATATTTGTAACTACTCGTTGATGGGAAGTTGTGCTGAAATGTGGCTTGGGGAGAATTTTTTAGTGAGCAGTAAATTCATTAGAGAAAAAAATGCCACATCTATTAAAATGGTTTCATCCCGTTATTATTATTATTATTATAACTTGAGAATCATTGTGCTCGTCTGCTGCACTGGGTCTGATGTGGAGAAACTGATGTGTTATGATGCGTGGGGCCGACATCTGGGGGTTTATACTCAGAAGCGTAATAAAAAAAACAACACAACACGTAAGCGGCACGTTACACAATTCATGACATGGACTTGATGACCTTTCTGACTCTTGTACCGAACTGACCCCTTGAAAGAAAACGGACTCTCAGAGATCATGGCATTAAATTTTCAAAGATGAGTTCAACTCTTTATAAGAGTCAGTTACACACGCTGTAGCCTTCCACGAGTCAGTTACACACGCTGTAGCCTTCCACGAGTCAGTTACACACGCTGTAGCCTTCCAAGAGTCAGCTACACACGCTGTAGCCTTCCACGAGTCAGCTACACACGCTGTAGCCTTCCACGAGTCAGTTACACACGCTGTAGCCTTCCACGAGTCAGCTACACACGCTGTAGCCTTCCACGAGTCAGTTGCACACGCTGTAGCCTTCCACGAGTCAGTTACACACGCTGTAGCCTTCCACGAGTCAGCTACACACGCTGTAGCCTTCCACGAGTCAGTTACACACGCTGTAGCCTTCTGTAAGATAATTCAATCCATACATGTTTATAGGCTCGGTGTATTCCTTTTCCATTATGCTTTGACCTCATAATGTGTCTGCCTACAAGTCCCTTGGTGTGTCTGCCTGCATGTCCCTTGGTGTGTCTGCCTGCATGTCCCTTGGTGTGTCTGGCTGCGTGTCCCTTGGTGTGTCTGGCTGCGTGTCCCTTGGTGTGTCTGGCTGCGTGTCCCTTGGTGTATCTACCTACATGTCCCTTGGTGTGTCTGGCTGCGCGTCCCTTGGTGTGTCTGGCTGGGTGTCCCTTGGTGTGTCTGCCTACATGTCCCTTGGTGTGTCCGTCTAATTGTCCCTTGGTGTGTCTGCCTACAAGTCCCTTGGTGTGTCTGCCTACATGTCCCTTGGTGTGTCTGCCTACATGTCCCTTGGTGTGTCTGGCTGCGTGTCACTTGGTGTGTCTGCCTGCATGTCACTTGGTGTGTCTGCCTACATGTCCCTTGGTGTGTCTGCCTACATGTCCCTTGGTGTGTCTGGCTGCGTGTCACTTGGTGTGTCTGCCTGCATGTCCCTTGGTGTGTCTGCCTACATGTCCCTTGGTGTGTCTGGCTGCATGTCCCTTGGTGTGTCTGGCTGCGTGTCCCTTGGTGTGTCTGGCTGCGTGTCCCTTGGTGTGTCTGGCTGCGTGTCCCTTGGTGGTGTGTCTGGCTGCGTGTCCCTTGGTGTGTCTGGCTGCGTGTCCCTTGGTGTGTCTGGCTACATGTCCCTTGGTGTGTCTGCCTACATGTCCCTTGGTGTGTCTGGCTGCGTGTCCCTTGGTGTGTCTGGCTGCGTGTCCCTTGGTGTGTCTGGCTGCGTGTCCCTTGGTGTGTCTGTCTGCGTGTCCCTTGGTGTGTCTGGCTGCTTGTCCCTTGGTGTGTCTGCCTACATGTCCCTTGGTTTGTCTGGCTGCGTGTCCCTTGGTGTGTCTGGCTGCGTGTCCCTTGGTGTGTCTGGCTGCGTGTCCCTTGGTGTGTCTGCCTGCATGTCCCTTGGAGTGTCTGCCTGCATGTCCCTTGGAGTGTCTGCCTGCATGTCCCTTGGAGTGTCTGCCTGCATGTCCCTTGGTGTGTCTGCCTGCATGTCCCTTGGTGTGTCTGGCTGAGTGTCCCTTGGTGTGTCTGGCTGCGTGTCCCTGGGTGTGTCTGGCTGCGTGTCCCTTGGTGTGTCTGCCTGCATGTCCCTTGGTGTGTCTGCCTGCATGTCCCTTGGTGTGTCTGCCTACATGCCTCTTGGTGTGTCTGCCTACGTGTCCCTTGGTGTGTCTGCCTACATGTCCCTTGGTGTGTCTGCCTACATGCCCCTTGGTGTGTCTGCCTACGTGTCCCTTGGTGTGTCTGTCCTATTCCGTGTAGCACCTGAAATATCTCCAAATTGTCAATATAAAAATCCTTGACGAGAGTGCACCATCTTTTTCTCACGGTGCAACTGGTCTATCCATGGTCATATCCAACTGGTCTATCCATTGTCATATCCAACTGGTCTATCCATGGTCATATCCAACTGGTCTATCCATGGTCATATCCAACTAGTCTATCCATGGTCATATCCAACTGATCTATTTATGGTCATATCCAACTGGTCTATTTATGGTCATATCCAATTGGTCTATTTATGGTCATATCCAACTGGTCTATTTATGGTCATATCCAACTGGTCTATCCATGGTCATATCCAACTGATCTATTTATGGTCATATCCAACTGGTCTATTTATGCTCATATCCAACTGGTCTGTCCAAGGTCATATCCAAAGATCTTGACAACTTATCTTATGACGTGACATCCCATATCATATGGCAGTGATACCCTTAGCCTATGACGTCCATGTAGATTTTAGAAGCAAGTCTCTGGTTCTTGTGTTCAGAAATCTTTCTTTTAAAGTTTGTTGTCTGCGTGAAAAGTAAAAAAAGAAAAAAAGAAAATTCACTCGTGTACAAAGTTGCACAACATCCTTTTTTGAGCAATAATTTTCCAGTTCGCAGCGCGGTAATTCTAAACTGCTGCGCGGTATCCATCAAATAACGTTTCGATCGCACAGCCACGCAGCTTTTAAAAAACATCCGTGTTCAGTATTTTATTTGTTATTTCATATCTTCTTAGTCCCTTGGTCATCATCTCGTGGCACTTATGGGAAGGTCAGTGGATACTAATGTGTGGTCCACTGACATTTGTCTGACTGGACATCGATCACACTCAGGAGTGGACAATGACCGATATCTATTGGTCAGAGGGCCGCACACACGTCCAGCGTAGAATCGTCTCTGATAGATCGGGACATTAATCAAATTTGAATATTGGAATAACATTGTGAAGAATCAGTGTTTCGAGGTGCAGCCGCTGAACAACCAAGATTGACCTCGAATACTTTACTAATGGCTAACAGGTTAAAAAGGTCATCCAGCTAAGCAAGCTGCCAAATATTTCATACCGTCGATTTGAACCCGTTGACCTTCACTCAATCGGTCAATGGGTCATCATGCAGGAGTAAATTTTTTATTTTTCTCAGGCATTTAATGACCAACAGTTGAATTTCACTACATTGGCTAGTTTTACGAACATTTATAGTAAAAGTTAACACAGACCCTAACCTGAAACATAAACCCAACTCTAAAACTCGAATGCTAATCTCGAATCTAACCTTAACACGTTTCCTGCACCTAATCCCAACGATAACCCTAACCATGCACGTAACCCCACATTTAACCATGAACCCGACCTTATTCCAACCCTGAACCCCAATCCTAACCCCAACACTTACCCCAACCTTAACCCCATGTGTTAACCCACACTTAAACCCATGTCTAACCCCTCACCTAACCCCAACACTTACCCCAACCTTAACCCCATGTCTACCCCACACCTAACCCCAACACTCACCCCAACCTTAACCCCATGTCTAACCCCACACCTAACCCCAACACTAACCCCAACCTTAACCCCAAGTCTAAACCCACACCTAACCTTAACACTTATCCCAACCTTAACCCCATGTCTAGCCCCACACCTAACCCTAACACTCACCCCAACCTTAACCCAATGTCTACCCCCACATCTAAATTCATTTAATCTCTACGTTTCTAAAAGGTGCTGCTACAACTGTGGCCATCAGCCTATCAGCCTATCAGTCTATCAGCTTATCAGTCTATCAGCCTATCAGTCTATCAGCCTATCAGTCTATCAGCTTATCAGTCTATCAGCTTATCAGTCTATCAGCTTATCAGTCTATCAGCTTATAAGTCTATCAGCCTATCAGTCTATCAGCTTATCAGTCTATCAGCTTATCAGTCTATCAGCTTATCAGTCTATCAGCTTATCAGTCTATCAGCTTATCAGTCTATCAGCCAATCAGTCTTTCAGTCTATCAGCCTATCAGCTTATCAGTCTATCAGCTTATCAGCTTATCAGTCTATCAGCCTATCAGCTTATCAGTCTATCAGCTTATCAGTCTATCAGCTTATCAGCTTATCAGTCTATCAGCTTATCAGCTTATCAGTCTATTCAGCCTATCAGTCTATCAGCCTATCAGCTTATCAGCCTATCAGCTTATCAGTCTATCAGCTTATCAGTCTATCAGCCTATCATCTTATCAGTCTATCAGCTTATCAGTCTATCAGCCTATCAGCTTATCAGTCTATCAGCTTATCAGTCTATCAGCTTATCAGTCTATCAGCCTATCAGCTTATCAGTCTATCAGCTTATCAGTCTATCAGCCTATCAGGTTATCAGCCTATCAGTCTATCAGCTTATCAGTCTATCAGCTTATCAGTCTATCAGCTTATCAGTCTATCAACTTATCAGCCTTTCAGCTTATCAGTCTATCAGCTTATCAGCCTATCAGCCTATCAGTCTATGTTCCCTCAAAGGTTCGTTGGTCCGTGTGCAACGTAAGAAAACTTGTGTGCAAAGATGCGCAGCATTCATTTTGCGTACAATAATTTACTTAATTTGCTGCGCGGTATATCTCAACTGCTGCGTGGCATCGGTCATATAACCCGTGGGGCCGCGCAGCTTGAAGGGAACTTTGGTATCAGCGGTCGAGTGTCAGAAGTCAAACGCATGTTTTGGTGACGTTATCGCGCATCTCGTTGATTCATTGTAGTCGTTGAAAGGTCGAAGGTCAACTTTTGTGGATTGTGTTTGGATGCAATCCGGCCCCGCAGCTCATTGTGTCGGCGTGCCCCCCCCCCCCCCTTTTTTTCCCATGGTAAGAGTGAGTTGTCTGTACTTGGGCATCAAGACGGGGACCAGGTGCCCGGGCACTTGAACCTGACACGTGCCACATTTTTATGGCGGCACATGCGCACTGCGATATAGGCCATAAGAACGTATGAATTTTTCAAAGGACAAATAACACCTACATTTGGTTGAATAAAGTCGACATCTGGCACACTTCACCATATTTGGGTGTATTACCCCGTTCATTACGGTCTATTTTATGTCACTTCATGTGTAACTACCGGATAATCCGGTGTATAAGATGGACCCCCCACCCTTATTTTTCCTGTTGATATAAAGGTTTTGATGATTTTACGCTGCAGACCAACCCAGACCAACCCAGACCAACCCTCTTCTAACACACTTTAATATTGAAACTAACTTCATTTTTCCCCTCTATCTGGTGGGGTTATGATGGGGTCTTTGTATTCTATACCACTGTATTACTGTACTGGTACCATAACTATACTGTACTACTGTATTTTTGTACTGGTACTATAACTATACTGTAGTACTGTATTACGGCACTGGTACTATAACTATACTGTACTTCCGTATTACTGTACTGGTACTATAACTATGCTGTACTTCTGTATTACGGCACTGGTACTATAACTATGCTGTACTTCTGTATTACGGCACTAGTACTATTACTATACTGTAGTACTATATTACGGCACTAGTACTATTACTATACTGTAGTACTATATTACGGCACTAGTACTATTACTATACTGTACTTCCGTATTACTGTATTGGTACTATAACTATACTGTACTTCTGTATTACGGTACTAGTACTATTACTATACTGTAGTACTATATTACGGCACTAGTACTATTACTATACTGTAGTACTATATTACGGCACTAGTACTATTACTATACTGTAGTACTATATTACGGTACTAGTACTATTACTATACTGTACTTCTGTATTACGGCACTGGTACTATAACTATACTATACTTCTGTATTACGGCACTAGTACTATTACTATACTGTAGTACTGTATTACGGCACTAGTACTATTACTATACTGTAGTACTATATTACGGCACTAGTACTATTACTATACTGTAGTACTATATTATGGCACTGATACTATTACTATACTGTACTTCTGTATTACGGTACTGATACTATTACTATACTGTACTTATGTATTACGGCACTAGTCCTATTACTATACTGTACTTCTGTATTACGGCACTGGTCCTATTACTATACTGTACTTCTGTATTACGGCACTAGTCCTATTACTATACTGTACTTCTGTATTACGGCACTAGTACTATTACTATACTGTACTTCTGTATTACGGCACTAGTCCTATTACTATACTGTATCAAGGGGCACAAATGCGATAAGACCACCCCGGACTGTTGAGAAGATTTTAGGAGTTTTAAAGTCGTCTTATACGCCGGAATACACAATATTCCTCTCTCTGTTCATACAAACGTCCCCAATCTTTCTGCCATTTTAACTATTTATATTTCTATCAATATAAATGTCTTCTATTTATATCATTGCTACTAACTTTTTAGCGCATTTTCGAGATGTCGAAATCGCTATTGCCCCCGTTTTGTCCGTCTGTCTGTCATCACCATGATCACAGGATCCATAAGTCCTAGACCCATGATGTATATATGTTTTTTGTATGTCCTGACCTGCCATTGGTGCATCAACACTCAGTTACTCGATCCGTTAAAAAACCCCGTTAAAACTACCAAAAAACTTTGCGAATCGAGAGTTAACACTGGCACAAGGAACGGGCGCCATTGCCGGAAGTCGAATACATAGTTTTTCAAGCATTCAAGAGTGGTGTGAAATCGTGCAAAAGAATTAATTAGTGTTTTTTTTAGTTGACGTCATTAAAATATGTGTAAAAGTTTAGAGAGTTTTACGTCATCATTTGTGGTGACTTGTAGTTGGATTAAAGAGAAAATAATTTATTTTTTTTAAATGTAAAGAAATGACTTTTAAATAAAAAAATGTCAGGTATATTCATTACACAAGAAAATTCATAAAAATATGTCTAAAATCTAAACACAATTACTGATAACTACATAATTCTGATATCTAACATAAGTACTGATACATAATACGAAAATGCGCTAACACGTCCTGAATTCCAATAGGGACCAGGCTTAACATGATTTTTTTCTTTCACAAGTGTTTTTTTTTTTTTTTTGAGGGGGGTCAATTTAATTGAATTTATTCTTACTAGCCGACCCGCGTCGTAGCATACGCCGCTAATGATTTAGTGACGGGTGACAACGTCCTGAAAAAACAGAGTTTTCCAAATGGGGTAAACGCTTTTGAGTGAATGAAACGAAGGAACTTTGGAGAGAGCAACATACAATAGTCCATGACTGAGTGTGTGACTACTTTTCTGTCACTGAGCACAACGGAGAGCACGAAGTTATTATGATAATGTCGAGAAACAAAGCTTACAGCAGTGTTGAAGTCATGATCGAAAAGAAAGTGGGAAATGAACGAGCACAAACACAAACATTATTAAACATTTAAAAAGTAATGTCTTAGCTGGGACTTGAACCTACAACTTTCCACGTGTTAGGCAAATGTAATAACCACTACACTACAAAATGCATGCTATTCTGTTGTTCTAAAAGAACAAAGTAATTGACCTCAATTGAATACATTGTTGGTCTCGATGACCCCCGACGCTCTACACTACCTTTTCTTGCCAGCTGATTGGTCGGAGGGGTTAGACAGCTTGCTTGGTGTCCGGCATGGCTGAACTATGAGGAGAATAATATATAGAGATTTTTTCGACTTTCACTGCATCACTTATTTCAACAGCCAACTGCCGGCACGCCGACCAACCAAACACCCGAAAGCACACCCCACCTCCTCCCGTCCCTCCTCTGCCACTCCCCCCCCCCAACACTCACATTGTTTAAAAAAGATCAAATAAACACTCCAATTGCTACCAACACCTCCTCGTGTAACTCGTGGTTTGTCCCTTGGAATCTCTCACGAGCTTTATCTCTCTGACTTAAACAACCTTATCCAGTTGTCGAGTGGCGGAGATTGTCCCCCTGAAGTCCTTACCCACCCCACACAACACAACTCAAAGACCAACAACGCCCGTCTATCTACGAGGAAACGTCAAGTTTTCAAATGTGTTTATTTTTAATCTCGCTAACATCGAGTCTCAAACACCTGATGGAAGACCTTTGCAAGGTCTCAAAGATTTGTGTCTTGTTTGGCTGAATGAGGGGTGAGACTGCAATCAGGTTTATAAAAAATTTAATGGAAAAGGCGTAAACAAGGTAAGGGTTAGCCTGACATGACGTAACAAAACAGCGAACGTTTCGGCAAAGAACCCTTTTCAACGGACATACAATACACCAATAAAACGAATATAAATAATAAAATAATAAAATTAAGAAACTAAGCTTCGGTGAAATCCAAAGAATCGAAATAAAGTAAAGCTGAGAGATGGCAGAGCGAGATTTTATAGCAAAGCAGAGTGCGTGGGGCAAAACGCCTAGGTGGTCAAAGCGAACACCACATTCATCCCATGTGGGACGATTGTCCCATGATTTTCTATTAATCTATTTTCAAGACTGACCCGCGCGGATGTGTTTGTGCACTAGACAATGGCTGTGGCTGCCAGGTCCTTGACGCCCATATGGTCGCGTCCATTGAAGTTTCTCCCGTCCGTATACTGTATTGTATGTCCGTTGAAAAAGGCTCTTTGCCGAAACGTTCGCTGTTTTGTTACGTCCTGTCAGGGTAGCCCTTACCTTGTTAACGTCTTTTCCATTCAGTCTTGTTTGGCTGCAGTATGTTAAATAGCGTGTCATATAATAACATGTATAAATAACGTTTCACAGTATGTCATAAAGCATTTTAAAGAGTTTTTTTTATATTGCATGATATAAAGTATACCGTAGCTTGTATTGTATTGAGTGCTAGCATAATATTTGTAAACATAGCCTGTCCATATAGATCTATGTAAAGTTGTTCATTTTTGGCGTCCGCTTTTCAGCAAAAAAATGTGCTAGAATGAACTATACAATACTATTTCAAACACCCTGTCTATACAATACAATGAGTTAGTCTTGTGAAACATAGGTCTAGCGCTAGCTACAATAGTCCCGGAAACAGTTGAACTGAAGAATGTCTGACATTCCCTCTGCCCAACGCATTCGATAGGACTTCGGGATGATGCCCCTGACAGCACCCCCCCCCCCATTTTTCGATGGCGACGCCGCTGTTTATGTAAAGCGAGATGCCGAGAAAATGGCGACCATCTGTCCCCGCGGCCCGGCTCAAGGGGGCGGGTCGTGAACAAGCAAACAGCCGATCTCTTAGGGCCTGTAAGGCCGGGCCGGATGTGCAGCTTGTACTCGGCGCTCACGTGCGGCCAGGTCAGGGATCAAAGGTCATCATTTGTTTACATAAAATCCCTTTCTTCTCGCGTGTTTGTCATCACCGGTTTGATGTCGAGTGCTCAAGAATGAGAGTTAATGCTGATATTGTTCTCAGTTCTTCACCTTAAGCACATCCTTTAATCCCCATAAAATATACTTGTTGCGCATCTTTCCCACTTGTTTCTGTCCCTGTCTGACTCGGTCATGTCCCCTTAAAGGGTTGGTTATGTCCCCTGAAAGGGTTGGTCATGTCCCCTTAAAGGGTTGGTCATGTCCCCTGAAAGGGTTGGTCATGTCCCCTTAAAGGGTTGGTTATGTCCCCTTAAAGGGTTGGTCATGTCCCCTTAAAGGGTTGGTTATGTCCCCTTAAAGGGTTGGTTATGTCCCCTTAAAGGGTCGGTCATGTTCCCTTAAAGGGTTGGTCATGTCCCCTGAAAGGGTTGGTCATGTCCCCTTAAAGGGTTGGTCATGTCCCCTGAAAGGGTTGGTCATGTCCCCTTAAAGGGTTGGTTATGTCCCATTAAAGGGTTGGTCATGTCCCCTGAAAGGGTTGGTTATATCCCCTTAAAGGGTTGGTTATGTCCCATTAAAGGGTTGGTCATGTCCCCTTAAAGGGTTGGTCATGTCCCCTTAAAGGGTTGGTCATGTCCCCTTAAAGGGTTGGTCATGTCCCCTTAAAGGGTTGGTTATGTCCCCTTAAAGGGTTGGTCATCTCCCCTTAAAGGGTTGGTTATGCCCCCTTAAAGGGTTGGTCATGTCCCATTAAAGGGTTGGTTATGTCTCCTGTCTCAGTAAGTAATAATCCCTGTCTCAATCGGTATTGTCCCATGTCTCTTCAGGGATGTCCCTGACAACACTTAAACATTTCCCATTGCGCATGCCGTATATCTGCCTCAATCCCCTGTGGATGTCTGCCCCCACCCCTCCCCTTCAGGTATGGCCATGTTGCCCAGCAGAGGCAATAAAATACTTTTTTTTGTTTTTGTTGTGTTTAGTATCATAACCCTACACATTTAGTACAAATACATTGTAAAACTTACTACAAGTTGTTCGCCTTAGGTTACAGTGCCCTTAAAACGCTGACGTATTATATAACGGCACTCACTTTTTTGTCTCCCCTTGTATCTGCAGGAGAGATCAACCGCCAGCTGATAGAGTACATCCTTAGACCAGGGGTCAGCGCCACGTCAGACAGCTTCTACTTCACCATCTCGGACAAAGGTCAGTGTCTTAGTTGTATAACCAATAGCCTTATACTTATACGCATCGGTACATGAACTTATCGGTAAAATGAACTGGCGGATACATGGACTTATCGGTAAAATGAACTGGCGGATACATGGACTTATCGGTAAAATGAACTGGCGGATACATGAACTTATCGGTAAAATGAACTGGCGGATACATGGACTTATCGGTAAAATGTACTTGGTAAAATAAACTGGCCGATACATGAACTTATCGTTAAAATGAACTGGCCGGTACATGAACTTAACGGTAAAATGAACTGCCCGGTACATGAACTTAACGGTAAAATGAACTTAGCGGTAAAATGAACTGGCGGGTACATGAACTTATCGGTAAAATGAACTGGCGGTACATGAAAACATTATTAAAAGAAACTTATCGGTAGACGAAAATATCGGTAAAAATGAACTTATTGGTACAAGAGCATATCGGTAAATGAACATCAATAAATGAACATTTTATTGAATTTACTTCTCTGTAAATGACCATATCCAGAAAAAAAAGATTGTGTAATTTAACATTTCAGTAATTTAACATTTCAGTAATTTAACATTTCAGTAATTTAACATTTCAGTGATTTAACATTTCAGTGATTTAACATTTCAGTGATTTAACATTTCAGTGATTTAACATTTCAGTGATTTAACATTTCAGTAATTTAACATTTCAGTAATTTAACATTTCAGTAATTTAACATTTCAGTAATTTAACATTTCAGTAATTTAACTTCAGTAATTTAACATTTCAGTAATTTAACATTTCAGTAATTTAACATTTCAGTAATTTAACATATCACTTATGAGCTTATCGGAAATATAACACATAAATAAATACACGACTCAATTATTGAGAAAATAATCTTCGTTGATAAATTCACCTGTTAATTATTTCTGTTTGTAGAGCCGCAATGCTTAGAAATACGGAAATGTCTCATGGTGATATACGAATGTTGGAATGTTCTGACATGTTTTTATGAATTATAGAACTTTTAAAATAATGAAATTTGGAACTTAAGTTAAATTATTAAACACCATGAAACCATAACGTCAGTAGCTCAAAACATAAAATTTTCACCAGCCCCAATCACTGAAACTATGACTTCACCAGCCCCAATCCCTAAAAGTATGACTTCACCAGCCCCAATCACTAAAACCATCACCTCACCAGCCCCAATCACTGAAACCATCACTTCACCAGCCCCAATCACTGAAACCATCACTTCACCAGTCCCAATCACTGAAACCATCACCTCACCAGCCCCCATCACTGAAACCATCACCTCACCAGCCCCAATCACTGAAACCATCACTTCACCAGACCCAATCCCTAAAAACTATTACTTCACCAGCCCCAATAACTAAAACCATCACCTCAGCAGCCCCAATCACTAAAACTATTCACCAGCCCCAATCACTGAAACCATCACTTCACCAGCCCCAATCACTGAAACTATTCACCAGCCCCAATGACTAAAACCATCACCTCACCAGCCCCAATCACTGAAACCATCACTTCACCAGCCCCAATCACTAAAACTATTCACCAGCCCCAATCACTAAAACCATCACTTCCCCAGCCCCAATCACTAAAACTATTCACCAGCCCCAATCACTGAAAACATCACTTCACCAGCCCCAATCACTAAAACTATTCACCAGCCCCAATCACTAAAACTATTCACCAGCCCCAATCACTAAAACTATTCACCAGCCCCAATCACTAAAACCATCACCTCACCAGCCCCAATCACTGAAACCATCACTTCACCAGCCCCAATCACTAAAACCATCACTTCACCAGCCCCAATCACTGAAACCATCACTTCACCAGCCCCAATCACTGAAACTATTACTTCACCAGCCCCAAACACTGAAACCATCACTTCACCAGCCCCAATCACTGAAACTATTACTTCACCAGCCCCAATCACTAAAACCATCACCTCACCAGCCCCAATCACTAAAACCATCACTTCACCAGCCCCAATCACTGAAACCATCACCTCACCAGCCCCAATCACTGAAACCATCACTTCACCAGCCCCAATCACTAAAACCATCACTTCACCTGCCCCAATCACTGAAATCATCACTTCACCAGCCCCAATCACTGAAACCATCACTTCACCAGCCCCAATCACTAAAAC
>MUZC01004747.1:317024-337788 GCA_002072015.1 Radix auricularia | reverse complement strand
TGTTTCAACAGCCACGGTACACAATTGTTTCAACAGCCACGGTACACACTTGTTTCAACAGCCACGGTACACACTTGTTTCAACAGCCACGGTACACACTTGTTTCAACTAGTGATACTAAGCACTATTCTCTCTTTGTTATATATCCTCCCCACTTCGTCATGTCACATTTCTTCTCCATAATGATTCCATTGTCACCAAATGTCTTTCTCTTCTATAATTTAACTGCTCTTTCCGTAAATCGCGCCCTGTCTTCTCTTTACATATCTCATTTTCTGCCAGCCATCATTCCTTATCCTCAAAGTGTTAAATTGTATCCCAAATATATCCTAAACTCTCTAGCCTGCACCACAACCCGCGTTTATATCCCTTAACCCCGCACTAACAAATCCAATACGAACGTTCTATTTTGTATCTCCTCTCCCACGTATACTAAAGTTTTAAATATTGTGATACTTTATAGCACCCCGCTGTACATTCTATCCCCAAAGAAGCCTAACACCAACCTCGTTAAAAAAAAAAACCCGTCAAAGACAGACATCTAGACAGACACCTAGACATACATCTAGACAGACATCTAGACAGACACCCAGACAGACACCTAGACAGACATCTAGACAGACATCTAGACAGACATCTAGACAGACATCTAGACAGACATCTACACAGACACCTAGACAGACATCTAGACAGATATCTAGACAGAATTCATGCCACAAACAGCCAGACACGAACACTTCAAGAATAACCTCTGCGGCTCACATGTCTGAATAATTCAAGAGCCTGCTTCAATTTGGCCGCCATTACAAATGCAGGTTCAAGTCGCGGCAACATCTCATTTTGTACAAAGCCCCCCTCCTATCTACCCCCACCACACTCCAGGCCCACTTCTATCTACCCCACTCTCCAGAACCACTTCTATTTACCCCCCCCACCCCCGGGTCGCAACAATTTCTTATTCTGCTGAAGCATCAAAATCCTCTCACTCCTGAATTTAATTATAACTATTTTTGTACCTAAAAATGTGGAGTACAGATTGGACCGAGAAACGAAACAAAAGCGCTGTGGTGAAAAAAGATATGTATCCACTTGAGATGGCAAAAGACCAAATTTATAAAAAAAAATAACGATTTAAATGGATATTAATCGGTCACCGGTTTCAGACGTACCGAATTTTTAATATATTACAATCGACAAAACGTATAAAAGCAAAACCGTTAGATTTTAGGCCATTTCCTAGTAACAAAATCAATCATAATATTTTAGGGAAGAATTTTTCAATTTCAAGTGAGAGACCAATGGCGTGAACACGTACACACACGTATTGACATAATTTATCTATTCATTATAAACTTAAAGTTTTTTTAAATTTAAAAAAAACTAGCCATTAATCATAGCCAATAGATTGGTATTGATCTTACACACAAACGTATAATAGTATGCAAATGTGGCATCAAATGTGTAATTAATATTTAGAGTTAGCCACGCAAAAGTTTCTTTCAGTTTTTAACTAAGGCGTGCTGGGAAAGACACACATCAAACAAATATATAAATACGCAGTGTTGAAGGCGACTCTAGATTTACGGTAAATATTCTTAAAAACAGACCACCAATTCTTGTCAGCATCGTATAATTCCGTCATCCTATACAGTGGCGGCGTTAGGTAAGCGCGGGGCCTAGTGCCAGCAATGACCCCGCGGGGCCAGAGTACTAGTAAAGATCGCTAAGCACCAGTATGCTATGGTATTCAAAACTATGAAATAACTTGATTATTGCGTAATTTTAATACCGCGTGTCACCTTTTTATTAAATGATTACAAGTTCATCATTTTATCTGGTCTATAAACAAAGGTTTAACCAGGACGAGACATGTTCAGGACCGAAACGCGGGGCCTACCTAACCTGCCTTGTAGCCCTCCTACGGGTCAACCAAAGCCAAATAACGGGAACATACAGAATTTTACCAATTTACATTTTGGTGTCACACCTTGTGCTGATGTCACCCAGTGTGGTCTGCACCCACCCCCCCCCCTCTACTGACGCCACTACCCAAGACAAAAAACAAAAAATGTAATAACATTACAAAAAATTATTTTTTTTAAATGTGTACACGAATAAGACATTTTGTGCTTGCCTTTTTTCCCTGCATATACAACTTCTTGACCTTTAAGGATTTTAACTCCAACACCAGAATTTTTACTACATCCCACCCCTTCCCACCCTTTCCCACCCCTTCCCACCCTTTCCCATATGAAACCCGGCCAGCACTCCTATACCGGACGCATTCAGCGTCGTATCCCTCGGCCAGCACTCCTATACCGGACGCATTCAGCGTCGTATCCCTCACTGCTTGTGAAACCCGGCCAGCACTCCTATACCGGACGGGTTCAGCGTCGTATCCCTCGGCCAGCACTCCTATACCGGACGGATACAGCGTTGTATCCCTCACAGCTTGTGACCACATTGCTAAAGCTTTGACCAGCTCCTTCTATTATGCTTATTGCACTCTATTTTTTGCCCCCGCGCGTGATCGGACACGCGATACATTCTCATCACTAGGCGGTTGCGTCCCCTTTTTAAAAAATCGGAAGTGTTTACACAATATGCAAATAGATTTGATATCGCGCATGCCGTATGACCCCAATACGTTATCTCCAAATAAGGTCAAATTTAACCCGCCCAGTGGAAGCTAAGACGGATCAAGCCGCATCTGCATGTAATAAATAGGTTTGTTTTGAGCAATAATAACAACAATAATCGTCCAAGCGTTTTGAAACAAACAAATTTGTTTCAATAACTAACATATTGCAAGTGTTGGATAAAATGAATGTTGTAACGTTGCAAAACTAGACTTTGATATAATGCTCCTTCAGGCTCATTATCATTGTACAAGGTCGGTCCAATTGAATGTTGTTTACATTCTCTGGGTAGCTTTCTGGCCTGACCTACCGACTTGATATAAGATTATTCATGTATTTTTCTTTGACATGTACCAGGGCTGTGTAAAGTGTGGTATGTGGGGAAATTTTTACCGGAAACATGCAGCTAAATTGAAAATTATAGCTAGAGTCAACAAGTTTATAGCTGAACTCATGCTGAGTTGTTGTTTTTTCTCCCTCATGGCCGCCATTAGGCATTTCCATAACCATTCTTTAAGAAAAAAATATTTTGTTGTTATATTGACAATCTCACAAACAGATTAGGCCAAGTCCACGCATCGTCAGAAAGCAAAAGGTGAATTATATCATTGATAGGATATGGAGAATTCTGAGCGGGATTTTTTAAGCCTCTGGTTTGAACGCGTACAGTTAAACTCCAATAATCTCACGGTGTACTTTTAGTGGCACCGGTGCCCTAATGTTGTTGGGATATTTTACGGCCACAGCAGACTTCCCGATCAAAGCCACCGCCGCGTCACAGCGTCGGCCCCGAGAGGGCCCTGAAATCAAGGGGACTAAACCGTCAGTGTCAATAATACATTATTCATAAACTCCCCCCCCCCCTTCCGCAACATTGATAGTGGCCTCCCTTGGGCCAGAGAGTAGCCACTGTTTTATCCCGGATCTACAGAAATCAATTATAATAACACTGGGGCATACGCCCCCCTGACCTCGCGCTATTACCGCTAGCGACTTTTCCAGAGGCACACGGCAGTGGCGGACTCAACAAAACATGAGGATGGCAATACAAAATTGTTATGGTGTCTTGACGCCAAAGTTACATCTTGTTTATTCGCACGTCTGTCAAAAAACGCAAATAGGGCATAAATGCTTGCATATAACGAGAAGGGTAATGTTCCAGCATGATAGAGTTCACCCCTAGCAACACAGGGGACATCCCTGTAAGAAGGGATCCTCCCAAAAAGACGAGGGCTTCTCGCGTGCCAGAGGGCCGGCTTATTTAGATTTACCTAAACCACAATGTTTTCGGCTTCGGGGATCAGGCTCGGCCGGGACGCACGTGCTCGCCTCGATGTGGCGAGGGTTAACTCCGTAGTGTTATGATATCGCATTGCACAAATAGCCGCACAAAGGGGCTTAGCTCTGCGTTTAGGACATGTCACATTACGTCAATAGGAGCACGAACCTGGGGGGAAGGGAGGGGAGGGGAGGGGGTGAGCCGGTTCTCCTGGTAGAGATGAGTTCAGTGCCAGGTTCAAATAAGAGTCGGAAAGGACCAGTTATTATTTTTATATCAGTGTGTGTGGGGGCGGGATCTGAGTTTTCGGGGTGAGTGTTATGATGACCCGGGGTGGGGGGATTCACAGTGCTGTTATGTCACATTTTTTTAAGGCAGGTAATAGTAATACAATGCCAGGTTTTACGGTGATGGAATGTCAAAAATAATTGCATGCATTAAGCAGAGAGACGGCTAGCTCACCAAAACTGTGTTTATAAAATGAGGTCCTACAAAAATAAGATTTGAGTTTCTCTGGATCAAACAACAACAAGAAAAAGCTTGTGAATGATATGCGTGTCGTTAATATAACAGATTGAAGGCAATCTTTAAAAAATAGATTTCTATGATAATTATGAATAAGATTTTAGCATTATAAAAAAATAACTTTTAAAAGATCTTACAGTAAATCCTTTTTTATACCTTGCTATCAGAAAAGAGTTTCTATCCAGAACAGATTTGCTATCAGAAAAGAGTTTCTATCCAGAACAGAGTTGCTATCAGAACAGAGTTGCTATCAGAACAGAGTTGCTATCAGAACAGATTTGCTATCAGAAAAGAGTTTCTATCCAGAACAGAGTTGCTATCAGAACAGATTTGCTATCAGAACAGAGTTGCTATCAGAACAGAGTTTCTATCCAGAACAGATTTGCTATCAGAACAGAGTTGCTATCAGAACAGAGTTGATATCAGAACAGAGTTGCTATCAGAACAGATTTGCTATCAGAACAGAGTTGCTATCAGAACAGAGTTGCTATCAGAACAGAGTTGCTATCAGAACAGAGTTGCTATCAGAACAGAGTTGATGTGTTTAAAAGCTCAACAAGACCTCGGTGTGGACACATCATGAGTCTTAAACTTGATCCCTTCCCCTACCGGATTCAGACTTTTATCCCCCTTACATCAGTAAAAAAAAGATTGAAATGTGAATAATTACACACAGTTTCGTGAAACAATATAAGACAGACGCCCCTCCCCCACTCCGCTCTAGGTCACCAACATGTTCAGTGCTGGGACCTAAACACAGGTACTGTGGCAGGTGATGGGACCTAAACACAGGTACTGTGGCAGGTGATGGGACCTAAACACAGGTACTGTGGCAGGTTATGGGACCCAACCACAGGTACTGTGTTAAGTGCTGGGACCTAAACACAGGTACTGTGGCAGGTGATGGGACCCAACCACAGGTACTGTGTTAAGTGCTGGGACCTAAACACAGGTACTGTGGCAAGTGCTAGGACCTAAACACAGGTACTGTGCCAAGTGCTAGGACCTAAACACAGGTACTGTGCCAAGTGCTGGGACCTAAACACAGGTACTGTGGCAAGTGCTGGGACTTAAACACAGGTACTGTGGGAAGTGCTAGGACCTAAACACAGGTACTGTGCCAAGTGCTAGGACCTAAACACAGGTACTGTGGCAAGTGCTGGGACTTAAACACAGGTACTGTGGGAAGTGCTGGGACCTAAACACAGGTACTGTGCCAAGTGCTAGGACCTAAAAACAGGTACTGTGCCAAGTGCTGGGACCTAAACACAAGTGCTGTGCCAAGTGCTGGGACCCAACCACAGGTACCACATTGCCAACATGAATAGACTAGTCCCTGTAACTAATAACGCACACTTACCAATCCGCACATGTCTGCTATACGAACAAGCAGAAATATTTGTTAGGACACCCCACAGGCCATATCACCTTATTTCCTGACATTTTCTTCATTTCTCTCTAACCATGATACCTATTTTATTTCTTCTTCCCTTCTGAACAAAGTTCACGTTTTTTTTTTCTCTCTAGGCTATTTTAAAAGTCTTGGTAACTTTGCCCTTATTGCTAAATATAGACCTTATCAATGTATTTCTACAATCTCAGGTAAAAATAATATATTTTTATTTTTACAAAATTGAATCTTATTCAAGTTTTTTTTTTCTTCTTTTAAACAAAATTGCTAAACCTGCCACCCAGACAAAGATTGATAGAAATATTTTTTTTTAAAAAAATACGCGTAAATAAAGTTTCCTAAGCAAACAGCTCATCTATTTATTTTGTAGCCCTATCCCCCCCCCCACCCCTTCCCCGGCACAAACCACGGGTTGAAATCTCCAGATATCACTAACTGTTGCGCACCTCAGCTGCCACTGAGGCATGGATGGACCACTTCCTGACGGACGGGCCCGCACCAACGAGCCATCAAGCTGACAAAGCCGCGCCAAAGAGTGGTGCGTGAAAAAAAAATTCTTGGCTCGCACCGTAGAACAAAATATTTGTTTGTGTCTGGGTTGTGTTGGGTTTGTGTTGGGGTAAAGGGAAGTAAGTTGAGAATCTACCGTCCTCCAGGAGCACTTATTTGTTAGCGGTGAGACGAAAAGAAAACAAAATATAATCTTAGCCCAAGATTCCCAGAAAGTTCAGTTGTTATTCATAACGGATAAAAAAAAAATAAGATTAAGCTGGCATAACAAAATAATTGCCCATTTGTTAACAAATCCGAGGAGAAGCTAAGATGATTAACTCCGACTCGTTACGCCTGCGTTATCATTAACCTGGTCGGCTCGACTGAAAGGAAACTTTGAAGCACGAAATTTAATTACTGAATATTTACTTTACAGTCTTGGAAGTTAGGAACATTTGCGTGAGTGGGGAGGGGGTGATCAAAACATTTTTAGCTGTGAATTGTGTCCCCTTCCCCACAAAATACAATAACACACCATTATCACGTGTCTATCTCACAACATAATATTTATTTTTTTAAACGGTCTTGAAACATTAACCTCACAGATTTGTTTGTTTGTTTGTTTGTTTTTGGTTTTGGTTTAATGAAGCCGTTTAGTTGGACCGTGTCGTTCATATTGCCAGGCACATTTGGTTTAAATCCAGCGTTCTGCTGAACTTACATTTTGTTCAACTGTGAACTTCTGGTCTAGCCGTGTGGTCAAGCTGTGCCCTGGTATAGGCGATCCAATTAACCAGCATGGATTTACTCGGACGTTTACCTCACACCCCGGGGCTTTGTCAGTTTTTGAATCCCTTATTTTAACTTTCTCTCTCTCTCTCTCTGTCTCTCTCACTCTCTCTTTCTCTCTCTCTCTCTCTCTCTCTGTCTGTCTCTCTCACTCTCTCTTTCTCTCTCTATCTCTCACTCTCTTTCTCTCTCTATCTCTCTCTCTCTCTCTCTCTCTCTCTGTTGTGGTCGGTCCACAGAAAAACAAAAGTAAATATACCCACTTTCCGCGATCCTGTCGAGCTGAAATTTTGCACATAGACTTGTGTCACCTAACAATGCATTGTATTGAAATATCAGATTGATCGAATGTACAGTAATTAAATTAATCAATTTTTTTCTTTACCTCTATGTAGCATGTGTAGCCGTCTGCTATAGTTGACCTTCACGGTTAATTGGAGTTTTACTCTAGCCCGCGATGATTCGATGTCACAAGGGTATGTCACGGTTTGTTGCAAGGAGCGTATGGTATTGAACGTAATAAGTAATTTTAATTATGTGTCATATATAAGGAATTTATAGTAAAAAACTTTGTTTTTACGGTTTGTTTAATTAATTTCAAACTTGTTTCTATATTCCCTTTAAAGTTACCATTTATAATACTTACACGCCAAAGTTACAAATATCCATAAAAATTATACTTGACTTTTATCAGGTCCAAGACTTGACTTTTATCTGGTCCAAGACTTGACTTTTATCTGGTCCAAGACTTGACTTTTATCTGGACTTTTATCTGGTCCAAGACTTGACTTTTATCTGGTCCAAGACTTGACTTTTATCTGGTCCAAGACTTGACTTTTATCTGGTCCAAAACTTGACTTTTATCTGGTCCAAGACTTGACTTTTGTCTGGTCCAAGACTTGACTTTTATCAGGTCCAAGACTTGACTTTTATCAGGTCCAAGACTTGACTTTTATCTGGTCCAAGACTTGACTTTTATCAGGTTAAAGACTTGACTTTTATCAGGTCCAAGACTTGACTTTTATCAGGTCCAAGACTTGACTTTTATCTGGTCCAAGACTTGACTTTTATCAGGTCCAAGACTTGACTTTTCTCTGGTCCAAGACTTGACTTTAGTCTCGTCCAAGACTTGACTTTTCTTGACACGAGATTTCCCGAGTATTTTCCTAAGAGCCGGGTTAATGCTTAGCAATCCTGACACTTTGGGGACGGAACTCGGGTACTAAATTAGGAGATAACTCCATTAATCTGACATGCAGACCAATACAAAACCCGGAAATCTAATCGGAGATCCTGTTCTCCAGACGGTCGGCAGGGGCCTTAACTCCAGGCACCAGGTAGTTACTGATACAGAGATGGCGGGGCCGAGCTTGAGCGTCCATAGTTAGCCTCCAACCCAATGGCTTAAGTACCCGTTCTTAGCCCTATAACACAATAACTTGAGCACTCTCCGTTGTACCCCTAACCTAATAACTGAAGCCCCCTTCGTTAACCTCTAACCTAATAACTGAAGCCCCCTTCGTTAACCTCTAAGCTAATAACGCAATGGCTCAGACTAGGTCGGCAGCTTGTGAGGAATGTTACAATGAAAGTCTTTTGAATGTTCAAGTCTGTGATGGCAACTACAGCACAGACACAAAAAAAAAAAGTCTTTTCTGTACAAGCGACAGTCTCGAGATTTGAAAAGCAATTACAAGTACAAGAAGACCTTTAACTAATTGCTTCATATGATATCCGCTGTGAAAGTTGTAAGTCATGGAGGATTGGATGTGTGTGTGTGTGTGTGTTTTCAGTGTATATGTGTGTATGTGTATGTTTTGTGTGTGCGTGTCTGGCCATAGCGAAAGAATACGCATATCACGGACCAAACAGTATAAATATTAGAATAGAATAGCATTTGAACGTAAATGAGAGACTGTTATGAACCAAACTAGAACAGAAACAAATGGTATAGGCAGACGACACGTTACAAATTGCATCAACTACTCGTTATGTTTTATATATCAAATGTGAAAATTTTTATCAGTGAACCTATGTGATATGTTCATCATCATTTGTCCTTTTGGCTCCTTGTGGAACATAGGGCCTCTGTCAAAGCTCGCCACTGTGCGCGGTCCCTTGCCAGTCGTTTCAATTCTTCCCAGCTCTTTCCAGTTCTTCCAGCCTCTGTTCCGACAATACTTTTGAGCATAGAATTGATGCGAATTTATCAGCGACCAGGACACAAATCACCAACGTCGTTAACCTACAGCTTACCACTAGAGGAACAAGAACGTTAAGTATAGAATCACTCCATCCAGGGGCGGATTAAGAAAACACGGGGCCCCTGGCTAACCCTTTCAGCCCCCCCTCCTTAATCCGCCATAGACTCCAGCATATCGGTGGCGGCGCTACTGTAAGACTAGAATGTGGAGAGGTTGAAGCACGCCTGTTGTATAGGATCAGGAGCGGCGTTTGAGGGTGGCAACTGGGGCGACCACGAGCTACGGCACTGGGTGGCACCAACCCTAGTGACGCCTCTGGTTTTGGTGTGAAGTTCAATGGTTTTAAAAAGTATATATTTAAGTCATTTTGGGTCAGTGGAGTAATATCCTGTATTTCAGAAACATTGTTTGATTACCATTGGTTTATTGTAATTTCTGTTGAATGTAAATTATGGGTTTAATAAGTTATATTCGTCTAACCAAATATTTCTATTTATAGCCTGTCCGCATCAGCTAAAAGTGCGACACAATGACTCTTCCTTTATAAAGAAAACGCTAGGGATCTAACTCGACCCCCCCCCCATCGCAACACCACCCCACCCTTATTTTTGGGGGATGAAATTATGATCTCAGCGAATTACAGCCCACCAAATAATATTACACTTGAAGACTTGACTCCTGTGAATTATCAAGTCGTTCTGGAAGGGGATTATTATATCATCGAGTTCTTTATTATAGCTTTAGCCTTAGAGTGCTCTCACTTGATTGGTTGTTATCTCCCTTGAAATGTCCACCGCAATTAGTCCGGGGGGAAAATTCCGGGATTCATTACAATTACCAACTATCAAAATACAAATAATAAAGATTAAATGAAATAATGATGCCGCCAAGGGCGCTCACTCTGTTCAGTTAAAAGAACTCTTACAAGTGGTAAAAGTGAATGGTGTCAGCGGCTTGTCGCTGAAAATCGCACAGAATTAAAAATTAAGAAAAATTCACATCGATTGTACCCCGTATATACTCGAGTATATACGGTAAGTAAATTCGATGCTTTCACTCATGTAGGGCTTGAATGTGTAGAGCGATAGATCAATTTCATGGTTGACGTTTTTCGTTTCGCATAAGTGATATCCAACAATTTAGCGAGAAAGGTCAACAGATATTTATTTGTTCAAACCTATAACTTTAGTAAAGTCTTATCAAAACAAACTATTGAATTTTAGTCTTTTTTTTTTTTCCGCCTTTACTTCTTTGTGTTTCTCGCCACTTTGACCATCAACGATTTTTTTTATACGGTCAAAATAAAAAGTCGTTCTTAACGTTCACCCCCCTTCCCTCACACCCCCCACACAAATATCTTCCCATTCGCTCCTGCATATTAAACATATCATAACTTACCCATACCCGACCACCGTCCTCATTTCTTCCCATGTCCCTCCCTACCCATCTTTCGGACCTACTTATGTTTTATACCAATCAACCCAACCCTCCGTGTTGTCCCCACCCCTCCCCCTCCCCCTCCAATCCATTAGATTGCCACTATGTTATCCCCACTTTCCGTTTTACGACTTACAGCTCTGAAGGGTTTACGACTTCCTTGGAGAAGCTGCACGTTCTCCGCCAGGAGTCGGACAAAGATTATTTGCTGGACTCGACACCAGGACATACTACTCCACTTCCTGCATATGTCGTCATCCATGCAAATTTCTAAATTAAATTCGCTATGAAAATTCATGATCTATTTTCAAATTATCTCAAATCCCTCTAAAAATCCGTATAAATATTACGTCTAAAAGCCGACTCAACAATACATTTAGGGAAGCGATTACTTTTGCTCGACTCCCGTCTTCTGTTCCATGTCTTCCTCGCATTGGAAACCTCTGCCCTGACGTCTCTTGTTATTTAATTCACCAGCTTAACTGATAGCCGACATAGCGGCTCTTCTCGGGTAAGTACCTCGCTTGGTTGACTAGCTAAAATATGAGACATATTCTACGGGGTTGATTTTTTAGTATCAGTGGATCTCACACATTCACGTTGATTGTAGCCAACAACCCCCCTCCCCGGGGGCCATTCTGTCCTTTAATTTTAAGGGATCTCAAATCTTCGCCAATTCAGGAGATCTCAAATCTTCGCCATTTCAGGGTATCTCAAATATTCGCCATTTCAGGGGACCTTGAATCTTTGCGGGGATTCTCGCACTCCTGGCAACAGCTCTTTAATTTTAAACTCAGCGGATCTCACATCTTCACGTTACCACTGCCATTTTAATTTTAACAGGATCTAAACTATTAGCGTACATACTGCCAGGTCTGGACTCAGTTCTTTTGTATTAATGTGAGTGTATATGGTGGTTAACACCACGCCCCCCATCCCTTTAACCTCTACTTACAACAACGTGTAACTGTTACCACATACTAAACAAAGCGGTGATATCATTAATCTCCATAGTTTTGGCAAGTGTTTCATAGACTTGGCCTCCAGCATGGCGCCAAGTGTGATGGCAAAGTATTGACGTCTTGGCGCCCATTTATTGTCACAATTTTACTATTTAGGCGCCCTGCTTGAGACGGTCTTCTCAGCCGTCATCAGTTACTTTCAGAGGTACAGAGATTTTTTAAAATTATTTTTCTTTTATTCCCCCCTCCGATTAGTCTCTCTCTCTCTCTCCTTTCTCTCTCTCTCTCTCTCTCTTTCTCTCTTTCCTTTCTCTCTCTCTCTCTCTCTCTCACGCTCGTTCTCTCTCTCTCCTTTCTCTCTCTCTCTCTCCTTTCTATCTCTCTCTTTTCTTATTATCTCTTTCTTCTTTATCTCTCTCTCACTCTCTCTCAGTCTCTCTCTCTTTCCTTTCTCTCTCTCTCTCTCTCTTGCTCTCGTTCTCTCTCTCCTTTCTCTCTCTCTCTCCTTTCTATCTCTCTCTTTTCTTATTATCTCTTTCTTCTTTATCTCTCTCTCGCTCTCTCTCTGCCTCTCTCCTTACCTATCTCGCTCTCTGAGATGCTAGCTAATTTTTCAATAAAAAATGCATTTTTAAAAAATCCACCGTCCTATAACAATTAACAATTTCCACCGTTCTGGATTCATCTGTGGCATCAGCAACGGTTTAATTTTTAATTGGGCCTAACAGTCTAACACACTTGAGCACAACAATCCCAAGATAAATTTGGACCAATTCTTCCGGTGATTGTTTCTTAACAAGTCTAATATATGTGGTCCACTAACAGGGGGTACAAAGTAAGGTCCGCTAACAAAGTTGCAAGATGGGGTCCACTAACAGGGATACAAGGTATGGACCGCTAACAAAGTTATAAGATGTGGTCCATTAATAGTAGTAAAAAATGTGAACCACTAATAGAAGTAAAATGTAAAAAATGTGATCCACTAATAGAAGTAAAATGTAAAATATGTGATCCACTAATAGAAGTAAAATGTAAAATATGTGATCCACTAATAGAAGTAAAATGTAAAATATGTGATCCACTAATAGAAGTAAAATGTAAAATATGTGATCCACTAACTCGGGTTAAAACTAAGCGGCCAACTCACAGAGGTACAGTATGTGGTCCATACACTGGGGTACAGTATGTGGTCCATACACTGGGGTACAGTATGTGGTCCATACACAGGGGTACAGTATGTGGTCCATACACTGGGGTACAGTATGTGGTCCATACACAGAGGTACAGTATGTGGTCCATACACTGGGGTACAGTATGTGGTCCATACACTGGGGTACAGTATGTGGTCCATACACTGGGGTACAGTATGTGGTCCATACACAGAGGTACAGTATGTGTTCCATACACTGGGGTACAGTATGTGGTCCATACACTGGGGTACAGTATGTGGTGCATACACTGGGGTACAGTATGTGGTCCATACACAGAGGTACAGTATGTGGTCCATACACTGAGGTACAGTATGTGGTCCATACACTGGGGTACAGTATGTGGTCCATACACTGGGGTACAGTATGTGGTCCATACACTGGGGTACAGTATGTGGTCCATACACTTGGGTACAGTATGTGGTCCATACACTGGGGTACAGTATCTGTTCATCAACAGATGTACAGCGGGTGTTCCATTAACAGGGCTACAATATGTTGATCTCAAACAAGGCTACCATACGTTGACCTCTAACAAGGCTACCATACGTTGACCTCTAACAAAGCTACATGTTGCCCCACCCCCACCCCAAACATAACGTGGATAAGTTTCACGCCTCTATGTCTAGAGAAGTCACCGGAGCCAAGAGCCCTAATCCCATTCGTGCTTTAAATTCCTCCTGGACATTGAGTCCGCCTGTCCGTCCGCCATTGTGTTGCCCCGGAGAGCAAGTTTACGAGGGGAGATTAGCGAGCAAGGGGTGATAACCCACTTGGGTCAGGATTAGTGCCCATGGTCGACTGGGAGATTAGCGGGTTGCTAGAGTCGTCTCCATTGTAGACGGGACTCAGCTGTTAGCATGTTGTACACGTACGTGTGTGGTCGTAGGTTGTACACGTACGTATGTGGTCGTAGGTTGTACACGTACGTATGTGGTCATATGTTGTACACGAACGTGTGTGGTCGTAGGTAAATGCCTGTCAGGGCGCGATACATTCGATAAGATCGTATAGAGGAAACCATTGTCTTCTTAGCCAGTGATGCCTTGATTACTTGATTACCAGTGTCCCCTTAACTAACCTTTATCACCAATGATGCCCTGATGCCAGTGGCTGCCCTGTCCACAAGTCGCTGCCCTGTCCACAAGTCGCCGCCCTGTCTACAAGTCGCGCTGCCCTGTCCACAAGTCGCTGCCCTGTCCACAAGTCGCCGCCCTGTCTACAAGTCGCTGCCCTGTCCACAAGTCGCTGCCCTGTCTACAAGTCGCTGCCTCGTCCACATCTGGCTGCCCTGTCCACAAGTCACTGCCTGACTGCCAAACTGTTAATGTCTTGTTTAATTAAAATTCATTCCCTTCACCAATGTCTCCCTGTTCGGCAATGGCGCCTCCAGGAAAACACCAATTACGCCCTGTTCAAATTTTCTTTATTTTTTCTTCCTGCTCATACTCATACAACGATATCTTAAGTATCTTAGCTTTGCTATCAGTAATGAGTACATGTTAAGACTTTTACTTACAGAAGTATATTACCGACGTTACCAAAGCCAAATGAATGCGTACCCTCAAATGCTCTTCCTCAGTGGCCATTTGTTCATCAATCTGTTCATCACGACCTTGTAATTTCATTCGTAAGATTTTTTTATTTATTTTTTTTTTTTTTTTGGTGTAACAGACAGGGTTAATCTATTGATGAATATTAAGGCTGGTACTCATAAAAAAATCGTTTGAACCTGGAAATTGTAATCGATTAATTATATTTTATGTATTCATACATAAATCCCGTTAAGTCGCGATTCATTATTTCGCTAAATTGGTTAATTTGCTTTAATTCCAAAATGTTGTGACATAACACAGCTAATTCGTCCTGCTAAACTAGAAATAAGAAAAAAAAGCCGTTTTGTTTACGCATGCACGCCTAAATAAAGAATCATAACACGAGGGAAAAGTATGTAAGTAGCAAAAGATATAAATAATCAATAAAATCAAAAAAATAATATTATAATTTTTTCCCAAATTTTAGTCGAATTTTTTATCTCTCAAATTAATTTTAATCGATTAAAAACTATAACAATTAATCGATTGATTAATTGCTTATTTCCGCACACCTAATAAATATATTATAGATCCGTGGGGGATTTAATCTTAAACGTTAGGGAATTGCACGAGGCTCGCTGGAGGTCGATATTCCAATTGTCTCTTTTAAATGGATTTCATTTCTCTCTCTTGCACTTAACAAGAAATTTTTTGGTTTGGTTTTAATTAGTTTTTTTTTTTTTTAAATCATGTCGATTTTTCCCCCTCTTGTGTTTTAATTTAATTTGTTTTATGTAGCCAGCAAAATTTAAAATCCCTTTTCTTTAAGGGCTGATCGTGTGTCAATGGATTGAATCAGATGGGAAAACTGTTAAACAGACAGAGAAACGCGTAATTTAATCAGCAAGTTAAAAAAAGAAAAGACAAAAAAGGAAGTATTTTATTGGCCGAAATAGCAATTATCCATTTGAACTAAGTGAAAGAAAATAATTGAGATTGGAGTAAAGATAAGAGAAAGCTAAGAGAAAGAATGAAAACTAATTGAATTAGATAGAGATGCGAGGATCGGGAGATTGTATATCAATGTGAAAAAATGTGTATGAAAAACAACAACTTGAAAACATAATTCTTGAAAGTTATATGTTGGTGTTGTTAAGAATTATGTCAAAAATTAAAGGGTAACAGAAAGATTTAAATATTGCATGGGGACAAATTAAGAATAAGAATAAAAGATAAGGGGAAAAAAGAAAACAAACAAATAATGAACTGACATATAAACACATAAAAACAAAGCACTGAGTTGATGATGAACATAATCCTCCAATATGTATATATTGACATTCCATATCACATATTCATATACGTCAAAAAGTCGCATTAAACTGATTAAAATGGATTTCGGCAATATGTTTAATTTATATCAATAATTTTTCAAATAAAAATCAGGTCATCCCAACCTTACGCAAACACATGAGAAATAAAACGCATACAAAGCTATAGTTATTGTCACAACGGCCAAGTACAACTATAGTTATTGTCACAACGGCCAAGTACAACTATAGTTATTGTCACAACGGCCAAGTACAACTATAGCTATTGCCAAATCGGCCGAGTACAACTACAGACATGTGATCTCAATTTGCTCGTTTTCGACTCTGTCATAGCCTTTAAGTACCGTATAGTATAACCGACCTATTGGTTTTTATGATGATATAGCTATCGAATCTGTCATGGCCTTATGTACCTTAGAGTATAACCGACCTATTGGTTTTTATTGTGATATAGCTATCGGATCTGTCATAGCTTCAACCAATGAGAGCGACTAATCTATTGCTATGGCTCGGAGATGAAGTCGAGTACATTGATGAAATCTGTCGGACCTCGGAGTCTTTATTCCAAATAATACGTTTCCTTTTGATATCGTTTCCTGGTTGTTCATTGCGGTTTGTTCATTGCGGTTTGCTCATTGCGGTTTGTTCATTGCGGTTTGTTCATTGCGGTTTGTTCATTGCGGTTTGTTCATTGTGGTTTGTTCATTGCAGTTTGTTCATTGCGGTTTGTTCATTGCGGTTTGCTCATTGCGGTTTGTTCATTGCGGTTTGTTCATTGCTGTTTGTTCATCGCGGTTTGTTCATTGCGGTTTGCTCATTGCGGTTTGTTCATTGCGGTTTGCTCATTGCGGTTTGTTCATTGCGGTTTGCTCATTGTGGTTTGTTCATTGCGGTTTGCTCATTGCGGTTTGTTCATTGGGGTATGCTCATTGCGGTTTGTTCATTGGGGTTTGCTCATTGTGGTTTTTTCATTGCGGTTTGTTCATTGGGGTTTGTTCATTGCAGTTTGTTCATTGCGGTTTGTTAATTGCGGTTTGTACATTGGGGTTTGCTCATTGCGGTTTGTTCAGCTTTACTGTCTCTCTCCCTTACAATAATGATTTACCTATACTGTTAAATGTCATCAAGTCTCTATAGCTTTCTGTTGCGGTATTTTATTATTCACAAAATACAAACTACTGGGGCATTTAGGCGCCTCTAGCTTTGTATTTCTGGTCTAATACACTCGACAATTAGTTTTGCTGCTAGCATATAATGCGAGAACTTCCCTTGTGCTGCCGTTATTGTTAAATATTTGCATTCAAGTTAAAGCGCTTTATAGAAATATTTAAAGGATATGCTGCCCCTCCCCACTTTTAAGGGTCGCCACCACACGATTTTATCACGCCCATGAACGTTGCTAATCATCAATATACATACATTTCTATATATGTACAGTCCGTCCACCCGGTCGTAACGCTTCTAATTTTAGAAAGTAGCGCACCGCTGGGGGAAAACAAAAAAGCCGAGGCTTTGGGAAATACAAATTACAGCACCAAAAATATCTCTTTTCGAACGTTCACATAAAATGGTTAAATATGGAAATAAATGAATAAAATATAAATAAATATAACAAATGAAAGTTCTGCATTACATTATTTTTAATTGTGATGTGTATTTTTAAAAAAAATAATAGATTCCAGGTGAATTATATATTTATTTTTAAAAACTACCGTCATTTATGACGGGTAATACACTAGTATTTTTTAAATTCCACACATTTGTTACGTGAATAATATTTAAAATCCCCGTGCAACAAAACGAAAGTGTGCATCTAATTCGCGTGTTTTATTTATGATATTACACACCTTATATCACTGCTCGAAATGTGCTTGGGTTATTCATAGATCCATTTAGTGAAGTCAGGCAGTCACCCAGTTATAAGAGTGATTATATATTATGTACTGTTCAGTCTCATCTTAACATTTTATTGTTTGAAATAACCCTTCAAAACCGCCAAATTATGACCACCTGCGTGTTAATTTAGCTGGTTTGGTCCGTTGCGGTAGTTGGACTGTATTGTTATTAAATCTGTCAGTTGCTCTGTGCGTGTGCCTGTCTCATCAATCTCCCCACGAGCAGCTGTTATCGAGTACACAATCTCCACGAATATTTCCCCGGTTATTGCCCAACACTGGATCAAGCTAAAGCTCCTATTAGCAGCGATATCGGTGATCACCTCGGGACAAAGAGATCGATGCCATTCATTAAATCGATAACGAGATTTCTCGTGTTTTCGACTTTGGCAGTTATCGAGCCCTGTAATAAGTGTAATCGAAGCCACGGAAAACAATTGCGGCGCCACCGCTAACAAGCCGTGTAATTGATTTATCAAATCGTCTGCAACAACTTCAACGGACTTCACTTGTGGACCAAAACAAACAACCAGGTCTCAACATTTTACAACGGCTAACCATTATCAGGAACAACAACATTTCTTTTTTTATTGTTAAAGTTCTTATTTTTATTCGGCTCTAGGAAACGTCTAATTCAGAATGTCGATGTTTTTATTTTATTCTATTTTATTTTATAGTCCAATAAGCTCCCTTTGTTTCGAGATCGTAGCTCCCTATAACTAAGGGCACTTTAACCTTATAACCATTAGAACATTCTCGGGCTTGGTAGACCTTTGCGGCGCCCATGCCTCTCCAGGTCAGCGGAGGACTTTCAAAGCGTTAGTCATTTCTCAACATTTTTGTAGTGGCTTTAACGTGGGCTCCATCCCACGCCCCTCAGCTTGTGAGGCGAGCGTGCTATTGACGTCGCTATCCAGCCTTGATTTGATTTAACTTATTATAGCATCATGCAAGCCTGCTAAAATTGCTTCATATATTTTTGAAAGGAATCTTTAAAACAAAGTGAACCTTTATTTCATTCACCCCAATACATTTTACAACACCCCAAGCAGTGAGGGGCTGCCACTCCCCAACCGTAAACCACTCTGCAGAGGCGTCACTAGGGTTGGTTCACCCGGGGTGGTAGCTCATGGTGTCACCCCCTAACGACTTAACCTATAGAACTCCTCCGAGTTTTCTATTGTCAAATAACAGGAACATACAGAATTTTACATGATGGTGTCACCCGGGGGGCCCACCCCCACCGCACGCCACTGCCACTCTGTATTATTTATTCAACTTGGACAAAAATACCAAAACTCAAATAACGTTGTCTCTGTCATCTAAACAGCTCGTATTTGGACTAATTGACTTGGGGCAGACTCAGAGATTTAATGTTCTGTCTGGGCGTGACACGTCTCCATGGGTTAGAGATTATGCTCAGAAAATTCAGTCGCAATGACGCAAACAAATGTCGTATGCATAATCTATTTCTACCTTGTGTTTGTGTGGGTATGAAAAAAGTGGGGTTTAGGGGGGGAGGGGAGCTTACGTCTTTATCTTATATATACAGACGCTCCTTCTTTGCAGAAGATAATTGCGTCCACAGACCATGAGAGATGATCTGTTGGCAAGTGATGCAGCGGTCACAGGCCACGGCTATAGGGGCTCCACGCATTACCCCAGTCGCCTAACTATTGTCTAGTTAGGTACCCATTCAGAGTTGGGTGACTCGGGGACTCCTCGTGTGGATTCGAACTCGTGACCATCGGTATGACAGTCGAGAGCGCTACCTCTCGACCACCACGTCCCACGTTGGTGAGAACTGTGGGTGGGTTTGTATGTGTGTGTTTGGGTGGGTTAACAGGGTGATCTTTCTGATTCTTTAATAAGGACGTCAAATTTAAGTTGGATTTTTGAAAAGTGTTTCGAGATGAAAAAACGAGAAATCAAGAAGCAAGAAAAGATAAAAGGACTAGACCTCTATAACGAGAGTTTCAAGAAATGTGTGATGCTAAAGGGGGAGTGGGGTGGGGTTAAGGTCAAAAGGGAATTCGGCTGAAGTTATTAATCTATAGGTCAGACAGATCGCATTCATGTGAATGCCAAGTTCAAAGCAAGTAACGACTAAGTAAACCAAAGAAGATTTTAAATTTTATTTTCAAAATCCTCTCACTTTTATTCCCTTCAAATTCCCAGAAATAATCATGCAGTTTTTAAAAAAAATGTCACAACACTTTAAAAATTTGGGGTTTTAATTAGGGCTGCGGAAATTACCGATTAATTTCTCGATTAATCGGTTTTTTATGTTATCGATTAAAATTATTTTAATCGATAAAAATAGTGATTAAAATTAAAGAAATGCTTTTTTTTTTTTTTTAAATTCGACTAATTAATAAATAATTAATAATAGTTTGTTTGATTTTAATACAAACTACTCCATTAAAAAAAAACGGACTCTAAAAGTGTAAACTTTAAAAAAACTTGTTTTATAAGGACAATGATATTTTAAAAAACATTGATTTTAATTAATTAACAAAAACAAAATTTGAATTCATTGACATTATTTTGAACTACTTATATTCAAATATATCCCCTAACAACATCATATTTTAAAATTAAATTAAAATCAGTACTTTAAAAAATGCCATTAAAGGGCACAAAATGTGAAGGTAAACAACATAGTGAAAAAAAAAGTGATAATGAGGTCTGCAGAAAAATATTATTTTGAACCACTTGAGCCACTTGGGCTTGGGATAAAAAGATGATATTTATGGTTTTGTTAATCATCAAACAATTTCTATAGAGCCGATTACTTTTACATTTTAAAATTAATTTGAAATTCTCTAACAAGTGCCCAACTTTAATGCGTTATTTAACTTGTTTTTATTGCTAACTATGTTATAAAATAACTAAATTTAAAACAGTTCAATTGCCTGTTTCTAATACTCCCCTTGAAATTTTCAGTTTAATGATGTCATACATCTTTATTTTTAGCTTTAACAAAATTATCGATTAATTAATCGGTAATTTTTCAAAAGTTAACGATTAAACGATAACAGCCCTAGTTTTAATATA
>MUZC01004747.1:302661-316997 GCA_002072015.1 Radix auricularia | reverse complement strand
CCCCCCCCCCCCCCCCCAATTCGTCAAGACTTCTGCCACGTCAACAGATAACAGAACCCTGGCTCCCACCGCGCCACTCGTCTCATTCCCTGAGACCTCACAAAGGTCAGACCAGGTCTCTTGTTTCCTCGTGCTTTCTTTGATAATCCTGGCTTCGTTGGCTTGCATCACTGACGGCCCTTGATAATCCTGGCTTTGTTGACTTGCATCACTGACGGCCCTTGATAATCCTGGCTTTGTTGACTTGCATCACTGACGGCCCGTCCCGTGCCACTAGGGCCAAACCGTTACAACAGTGTTTAGACAACATTCTTACCTCCCCTGAACACAGTTTGCTGTATTTACAGGTTCCACAGGTCGGGGGAGGGTGTGGGGAAGAGATTGTGTCCCAGAATACCCCAGTATCTAATACCGGAAATCGCCTTGTTAACCCATTACGATGTATCCGGACAACATTGATAGCCCCGAATCTGCTAAAAACAGCGGTTCCCAAACCTTTTTATTTTTCTCCCCGTACCCTTTTGTCACAGACACACTGATGGAAGTCACAGGAATCATGGCTGTACTTATAATCACTCAACAGCTGGTATTTGCGTTTTTGTAAATTATGTCAGGTCACCCCCCCCCCCCGTGACTTATATCTGTGGTATCTAGGCTTGGAGATAGACGAACAGCAGCACAGCGTCTTAATGACGTCATCAGAAACGGCCAACACCAATCTCCAGTTGTCAAGATGACAACGTGACACAACGTGATACAACGTGACTTAATCCAAGGACGGGTCTCGCCGCTCACCTGACACAACGTGACACAACGTGACACAACGTGACACATTGCTGGACTCACTACATTAACAGGTCGGGGAGGGGTGACGCAGACATAGGACATTGCCCTATTTCTCCAGTCCTTCGTCCTGCAGCATCCCCAACATATAATATAGCACTGGACATCTTTTACGCCCTTGACAGCCCATACTTAAACAAATCAATAGCTGGTCATATGTTACTCTCAGCGACAAAATGCAACCAGCCTCAAATTGATCGACAAGAGTTATCTATAAGTCTCGCCACGCGCCGACGATTGGCCACAGCACTTTTCAGAACGAGGCATTTCCGGAAACGGCCGGATTCACCGACTCCCTGACCTGAAAGCCCCGCTAAAAGAGAATTCCATCAACAAACACGAGCCCATCCAGACGGGTCAACGCTTCCACGCCTGGTTTATTTTCACTGCAAGCCCCATCAAATGGTCCCGTTGATTGTCGGACACTGCGCACCTGTCCGTCACTTACCGGAAACTTTCTCTTCTTTTTTTTTTCTTTCTTCCTACCAAGCTTTACCATCTTAATTTGATCATCAGAGGTCTGGACTTGCAGCTCGGCTGTCGGTCACTTTTGGGCGATTCGGGGAGGTCTGGTCAGAATCTAAAGAAACGATTAAGTTATCGTTTGACATAAGTAAAGAGTTCAACAGTTTGTGGTGAGGGGAGGGTGGGTGTGGGGGGAGAAAGAGGCTGAGCGAGAGGCAGACGTGATGGTTGATATATTTGGGGGTGGGGGGCGGGGGTGGGTGGAGCTTGTTGCCTGCTTGAAAGCAACTGCTGCAAGTTGTACGAGAATTTCAATGTCTGAAGTTTGAATGGCATGCTTGTCTTAGTTTATTATTGACCCTTTTTCATGATTGAGCCATTGTTTTTTAGAACGATTTAGTCGAGTTATGTCACATATGTCTGCCCCGTGTATGGTGATCATTCACAAACGAAAAGGTCACTTTATCCTGATAAGATGTAAGATAGCGCTTTTAAAAAAAAATATGTATTATTATTATTATTATTATTATTATTGTTATTATTGTAACTATGAGTATTATATTTTTCTTTTTTCAATTCCAATTTCGACTCTAAGTTTAAGTGGGATAGACATTATGAATGCCACATTACCATATAACCAGATTAACCTATTACCATACCTTAATTTTTTGCTAACTTTATGTTTTCAAACTTGTCGGCTTCATTATGTTGGATTTTCCAACCTTCACGTAAAAATTCACCCCCCGCCTCGGTGTGAAAGGTTACACTAATCTATACAATATACTATACAACCAGCCAGGCACAGGATTTGCTGAAAATAAAAGCCGCCTTAACATCTATGTTTAAGTATATAGCATAATAATGGCATTTATTTTGAAGGTATTCCTTTGAAAGCTCGTGTGTTGGTTAACTTCTGGGAACAAAATGGACCAAGGGGCCATTAAATCTGGATATAAGGGGACGTAACTCACATTTTCTCCAGAGGGGGTAACTCACCTCGTCTCCTCTGTTTTTAACATCAGCATGAACATGACACCCACTTGATGGTATTTTATGTAGTAAATTTCTCCGCAGTGTTGTTGGTATGGTACTTCAGTGTTGATGGTATGGTACTTCAGTGTTAATGGTATGCTACTTTAGTGTTGATGGTATGGTACTTCAGTGTTGATGGTATGGTACTTCAGTGTTGATGGTATGGTACTTCAGTGTTAATGGTATGGTACTTCAGTGTTAATGGTATGGTACTTTAGTGTTGATGGTATGGTACTTTAGTGTTGATGGTATGGTACTTTAGTGTTGATGGTATGGTACTTCTGTGTTGATGGTATTTTGCTGTAGTTTACAGTTCCGGACTTTTGGTGTGGTTTGATATTGTGTAACAGAGTTAATGACATAACATTATATTATTGATGAAATTAATATTTGAATTACGCAAAAATGCATATTAGATACTTTTTAAAAAAACCCACATATTTGCAGGGTCTTAATTTCAATACATGGCACTGGAAAACAAATTTCTCCCTTCAAACATTCCCCATTCGCAAGGATTTTAAGTTAAACTATGTTTAAACACATACTCTGTGTTAATTTGTCTTTTAACTCATGCTCTGTGTTAAACTGTCTTTTAACTCATGCTCTGTGTTAAACTGTCTTTTAACTCATGCTCTGTGTTAAACTGTCTTTTAACTCATACTCTGTGTTAAACTGTCTTTTAACTCATACTCTGTGTTAAACTGTCTTTTAAATCATGCTCTATGTTAAATTGTCTTTTAACTCATGTTCTGTGTTAAACTGTCTTTAAACTCCCGCCTTATTCAAATCTATTTTAAGACCTATCACTGCAGGCTATTCGCACTCAGTCGATTTCAAATCATCCAGCACTACCAAAACTCTCCACACAAAATGGACCCTTGCCATCCGAGTCAAGACATGCGGGAATATCCCATTTTCTGGTTTCTTTCTTTTTAAAAAAAATTTCTTTATTTCGCGACAAGGGAAGGAACTTGTGGGTGGATCACCATAACTGGCTTTTAATTCGCACGTGATCAGGCGCATTATACGCCCCCCCCCCGGCAAGATGCGGCAGCGCCCTCATTTCTGGCGCCCTTTTGTGTTTGTATTAATTTAGCCGAGCGCGGGCGTAAAAACATGGAGGCAGTGAATGAGGAGAGCACGTGACCTTAAGAGCTGTGCTTTGGTGGAAAGGGGAGGTGGGGGAGGGGGCTGAGGAGAGGAAATATTGGGAGGCCATAAAAAATGTAACACAATTTCTTTTGATAACTTAGCTTTGATATTGGTTTTACTTTTTTTTTAAAAATGTGATTACCTGTATTGGTCGCTATTTAATAGAGAAGTTTTTTTAATCTTACGGGAGAGAAAATTTGATTAAAAGGGTGAAATATGTTCCGCATTATGACGTCACATCCGATCCGTTATCATGACGCCACATCCCATTTCATGATGTCACTTATCATGATGTCACAGGTCACATTCCTTGATCGTGGCGTCAAATTCCCTTATCATGACGTCACAGGTCACATTCCTTGATCGTGGCGTCAAATTCCCTGATCATGACGTCACAGGTCACATTCCTTGATTGTGGCGTCAAATTCCCTTATCATGACGTCACAGGTCACATTCCTTGATCGTGGCGTCAAATTCCCTGATCATGACGTCACATCACAGGTCACATTCCTTGATCGTGGCGTCAAATTCCCTGATCATGACGTCACAGGTCACATTCCTTGATCGTGGCGTCAAATTCCCATATCATGACGTCACAGGTCACATTCCTTGATCGTGGCGTCTAATCCGTTTATCATGACGTCATAGGTCACATTCCTTTTATCATGGCGTCACATTAGTTTTTATTCCGTCTCATAACGCCCACATGTGAACTGTGACAACTAGTGAAATATAAAAAATAAAAAATTAAATAGATGAATGAATTCGACACACGGTTGAAACAGTTATTACAATCATCTTACGTATTTAAATTTCGTCTAAATGTCTATATCAAAGAAGATTTTTTATTTATTTTTTAAATTTTTTTTTTCCGCTCTGCATGTTATTAGGGCGATACCAATACGATTCCCACATTAACCCACGAGCAGTCACGAGATGCCCCGCAAGATTTCATTGACGTTATCCGTTATACGAGGTTGAACTAAATTTCTTTGTCCCACTATCTAACGGAAAATCCGATTATCTCCCTTCCAAGTGACTCCAACGGCGTAACCCACAACCCTTGATCGGAAGTCACCTGGGCTCTGCCCCTGACAGGAAGTAATTGGCCACCTACGCCGTCTGATCTGGTGACGCCGCTGGTAGATAGAATCTCCTCCCGAGACTTGTTGGTGGGTTCTAAATCTAATTTCCAGGGAAAGAAGATCAAAACAGCGTCATTGACTGTTGGTCATAGGTAGGCAGAAGAGAGTTCTGAATGTTGTGATGTGTGAACACGAGTTCAACAAATCTCTCATCGACCCGTTTATCGTTAGTTCACGTAGTGTCGTTAAGCATATCTGAAAACAGAGTATTAACTTAACTATTGTCTGTCTTTTTAAAGAGATTTTAGGCAATAAAAACAAACGAAATTTCAGATGTGTTTTTTCGTTGTTTTTTTATAATTTTTTTAATTTTTTTTTTTAATATCCTTTCATGTTTGTCAGTTTCATTCTCCTAAAGTCAAAGTGACATACGTGCATCGACCAGATAAAATTAGCTTCTCCCTCAGGTCATGGCGACCTCATCTTCGCTGACCATTTGGGTAACTCGAGAACAGGACGTCCAACTGAGCTCAAAACAATCGCTTCCAGTTGGGTTTACAATTACAAAGAATGTTGGCGAACCTTAAACCCTCTCCTTGGCCTCGTGCTTTGATTCAGCCAAACGCAGAGACATCTCCGAATACACAGATTTCCGGCTTGAATTTCCATCATTGATGACTAAACAACAAAAAGGGCTTTCGGGGATTCTCAAAATTTACCGCGCTGTACAGTTAACTTCCGAGAATACTAACCCAAAATCTACTGCGTTGTAAAAGATTCTGAAAATTAAACTTGAACGTAACTTGCCATGAAACACCAAATCAATATTTTGGATTCATCCGCCCGTTTAAAGATGGGGCGCTGACAGTTACATCCAAGCTCCTCTTAGAAAAAAGTGATATCTTAGAGTGCCCCAAAGTTTGTCACGTGATCAATCAAACTCGGGGTCTATTAGCGACATGTTAGCTTTAATTGGCATAGATCTAATCGATGACTTTCAGTAATTCACACATACAGGGATTCACACATACAGGGATTCACACATACATGGATTCACACATACAGGGATTCCCACATACATGGATTCACACATACAGGGATTCACACATACATGGATTCACACATACAGGGATTCCCACATACATGGATTCACACATACATGGATTCACACATACAGGGATTCACACATACAGGGATTCACATATACAGGGATTCCCACATACAGGGATTCCCACATACAGGGATTCCCACATACAGGGATTCACACATACAGGGATTCACACATACAGGAATTCACACATATATCGATTCCCACATTTAGGACTTCACTCATTCAGGGTCTCACACATACAGGGATTCTCACATTTAGGATTTCACTCATTCAGGGTCTCACACATACAGAGATTCTCACATTTAGGAATTCACTCATTCAGGGTCTCACACATACAGATATTCTCACATTTAGGACTGCACTCATTCAGGGTCTCACACATACAGGGATTCTCACATTTAGGATTTCACTCATTCAGGGTCTCACACATACAGAGATTCTCACATTTATGAACTCACTCATTCAGGGTCTCACACATACAGAGATTCCCACATTTTGGAATTCACTCATTCAGGGTTTAACATATTCTTGGAAAGTTCACACAAAGAAGGATTCAAAAATAAGTAAGCGTCCCACCACCGCTGCTATCCCAACACACACCACGTCAGTGGGACAAAACAATAAGCTCCCATTTTTATGACTGCCCCTGACCTCTGGTCTTGGCTCTCCTGATCACGGTCCTCTCATGGCGACCGTCTGTTTAGAGGCTAGTGACCGCTAGTTATGACCCTGGCTGTGACTCTTGTTGTGAACCTTGACGATGACCCTTTGATTATGGACCCCCCCCCCCCTTTTCCACCTAACCCTCAAAATGTTTCTACTGGTGTAATCAGATTTACATTCCGCCCGACAGCAGCTGTGGCTGACGCTGCCAAACCGACGATGCCGACGTCATCTGATGTTTCATTACTCCCTTATCGCATCCCTCCGTTGACTCGCCTCCAGCCCCCCACCCCGCCACATTTGTATGTTTCATGGTGGCAACTACTGCACCCATCTCTTACTTTTTTCACACACCCACTTTGTGTTTGCCATCTAACAGCCCGCCGTATGACTTTGTGCAAGAAAAAGTATTTTATCAATACGATTTTTAAAAAAAAAAAGTTTATGCTATGAACGCTATGCTAGCAATGACTTAAAATATCTAAGTTTTTTTCACCTACTTCTTTACTTCATTCGTGTATGGAAGAAAAATCGAGTTATCCCATACGACCAACACTCCCCCACCACCCCCAAACGACCCTAATTCACCCCAACCCCCAAAGAATTCAAAAACGTTAGTTCACGAAATTTTTTTATTTGTTTAACGATATTTGGATTTCTTCGAGAACACCAGTGATCACTGTTGTTGTGGAGATTTCGCCATTACGTCTGATTATTGCACCTGGCCGCCATGTTTTATTTCACCAACGCCGAGGATCTACATCATTACACATGTGGCCATCCCATATATACTCTGATGTACCATTAGTTTACCCATCCCATGTATACTATGGTATACTATTACTTTAACCAGCCCATATATACTCTGATATACTATTACTTTACCCATCCCATGTATACTATGGTATATTGTTACTTTACTCAGCCCATATATACTCTGATATACTATTACTTTAACCAGCCCATATATACACTGATATACTATTACTTTACCCATCCCATGTATACTATGATATACTATTACTTTACCCAGCCCATGTATACTATGATATACTATTACTTTACCCATCCCATGTATACTATGATATACTATTACTTTACCCATCCCATGTATACTATGATATACTATTACTTTACTCAGCCCATATATACTATGATATACTATTACTTTACCCATCCCATGTATACTATGATATACTATTACTTTACTCAGCCCATGTATACTATGGTATATTATTACTTTACCCATCCCATGTATACTATGGTATATTATTACTTTACTCAGCCCATTCGGGAATTCTCATTTTAAAAAAGAATAAAATCTGTGGTGTGTGTCTGTGTGGAGGGGAAGGCAAGGGCAAGTGTTGTTTTCCATATACGCCATGACCCGTGATTGAGAAACTCCACCAGCAGACCTCAAAACGTATCTTTTGCCACCCAGCCGTGGGGCCAAGGGTAATTTAACCCCCGGAGAAAACACATTTCCCAAGGAGGGAGAAAGACCAACAAGGGGACCTAGCAAACACAACAGTCTGGTCTTAACGGCCCGCCCCCGCTGGTACTTTCCAGGACTCGTATCGACATACGGAGTCACGTGGTAAGTAATGACGATCCGCCCCTGAATTATGTTGTTTGGCGTAACAGCCGTTGAAAGTACCGGCACTGTCCTTTCAACGGAGTACTGGTATGTTTTCGTCACTTTATACCGTTAATTTGTCACTTTACATCATAATTTTGTAATTTCATACCGTGATTTGAACTTGAACTTCAACTATCCCTTAACCCGACGCTGGGTCGTTGGGGCACCATTTTGAGCTGCGCACTAACTCATGCCAAGTGTCACGGTTCTGAGCTGCCTTCTGGGAATCGCTAAATGAAAGGCCGGTCCACTCTTTGATGTTGTCCTCCCAACTCTTCCTATTTACCGTGATTTAGTTATCGTTAACTATGATTTTCACGTTTGACACGATTATTTGAATACTTTAATGATTTTGTCAAATAACACCATGATTTTGTCAAATTACACCTTGATTTTGTCAAATTACACCTTGATTTTGTCAAATTACACCTTGATTTTGTCAAATTACACCTTGATTTTGTCAAGTTACACCTTGATTTTGTTAAGTTACACCTTGATTTTGTCAAGTTACACCTTGATTTTGTCATATTGACTCGTGATATAGTTATTTATTTATTATTTATATTTTTGGCCTTTTTTTTGTGTGTGCAAAAATTCGACTTTAGATTTCGTGTCACATTCTGTGTTCATTTAATTGAAAACTTTTCTCCACGTGTTACCGTTTGGTCGCTGAAGTGAGTGATGGACATTTGAAATGTTCACGGTTCTTACTATCACTTTACGTTAGTATAGTTGCTCTAGTTTCTCTAGTTGCTCCAGTTACTCTAGTTACTCTAGTTACTCTAGTTTCTCTAGTTACTCTAGTTACTCTAGTTTCTCCAGTTACTTTAGTTACCCTAGATACTCTAGTTACTTTAGTTTCTCTAGTTACTCTAGTTTATCTAGTTTATCTAGTTACTCTAGTTACTCTAGTTTCTCTAGTTACTCTAGTTACTCTAGTTACTCTAGTTTCTCTAGTTAATCTAGTTACTCTAGTTTCTCTAGTTACTCTAGTTTCTCTAGTTACTCTAGTTACTCTAGTTTCTCTAGTTACTTAAGTTACTCTAGTTACTCTAGTTTCTCTAGTTACTCTAGTTTCTCCAGTTACTTTAGTTACTCTAGTTACTCTAGTTACTTTAGTTTCTCTAGCTACTCTAGTTTATCTAGTTTCTCTAGTTTCTCTAGTTACTCTAGCTACTCTAGCTTCTCTAGCTACTCTAGTTTCTCTAGTTACTCTAGCTTCTCTAGTTACTCTAGCTTCTCTAGCTACTCTAGTTTCTCTAGTTACTCTAGCTTCTCTAGCTACTCTAGTTTCTCTAGTTACTCTAGTTTCTCTAGCTACTCTAGTTTATCTAGTTTCTCTAGTTACTCTAGTTTCTCTAATTACTCTAGTTACTCTAGTTTCTCTAGTTTCTCTAGTTTCTCTAATTACTCTAGTTACTCTAGTTTCTCCAGTTACTCTAGTTTATCTAGTTACTCTAGTTACTATAGTTTCTCTAGTTACTCTAGTTACTATAGTTTCTCTAATTACTCTAGGTACTCTAGTTTCTCTAGTTACTCTAGTTACTATAGTTTCTCTAATTACTCTAGTTACTCTAGCTTCTCTAGTTACTCTAGCTTCTCTAGCTACTCTAGTTTCTCTAGTTACTCTAGTTTCTCTAGCTACTCTAGTTTCTCTAGTTACTCTAGTTTCTCTAATTACTCTAGTTACTCTAGCTTCTCTAGCTACTCTAGTTTCTCTAGTTACTCTATTTGCTCTAGTTACTCTAGCTTCTCTAGTTACTCTTGTTTCTCTAGCTTCTCTAGTTACTCTAGTTTCTCTAGCTTCTAGTTACACTAGTTACTCTAGTTATTCTATAATGTTACAATTATTTTAGATGTTATTTTCATACGATAAATGCACTTCGAAGTAATTACACCCCTTGCCACCTGCAGACAACGTTCCTTTCCCATAACATTTTGCTTCACAGTAAAGGTTTACCACAAAAAAAAATTGAACGACAAAAAAAAATGTTACCCACATTTTTGTTTGAGAAACTGACAATTACTTTGTTTGGCATTACTCTCGGCAACTCAAGCAAAACATGTCGTGAAATCGTATCTGTGACTGGATACGCCCCTGATCACATTGTCACTCGTGTAATTACTTCTCCGTGGTACCAACGGACGTGGGGTACAAAGGGTCGTGGGGTGGGGGGGGGGGCGTCGAGATACCGTTATCGCGGAGGTCGTTCGGCCCGGAGAAATGGAATTATGACTCGGTCCTAATTGGCTCCGGGCCTGAAAATGCAAAGTGACGCGTGGTAGTAGACCCCGTCTGCGGCTAATTAGAAAAGCTGGCGTATAATAAGCCGTTATTTCTAGGTCGTTGTTTTCGTACGTACTATCTGACATCACGGGGGGGGGGGCCGCGGATGATTACACCGGAACAAATAAAGTGGCGGACTAATTTCTGGGGGGTTGGCAATCGGGGATTATTTTTTTTTACGTGGAAATAGAAATGTTGAATTTATTTTAAAGTGTAATATGTTGATAAGGTTATTTCTTCTCTGATTTCCAATCCTAACCTCACCCGGGGTGTGGAGAAGGGGTGTGGAGAAGAGATGGGGAGAAGGGGTGTGGAGAAGGTGTGTGGAGAAAGGATGTAGAGAAGGGGTGTGGAGAAGGGGTGTGGAGAAAGGATGTAGAGAAGGGGTGTGGAGAAGGGGTGTGGAGAAGGGGTGTGGAAAAGGGGTGTGTAGAAGGGGTGTGGGACTGGAAAAAATTCGACGAAATTATAACTGGTGACGTAATTTTGTTCCGAGTTGAGCTATCTTTCGGGAACATCTATTGCAATACTTGAAGAACTTTGGACATGCGGCTCATGAAATCTAAGTTGGACTTAACTTTTAATTAAATGCCGTCAACTATTAGATTACATGATGTATCGGTGATAACTATGGGAATATATGATTTAATACTAACTGTAAGAATAAATGATATATTAGTTTTAAGAACCGGAATATATGATACATAGTTTTTAACAATAGGAAATATGAGATATTGCTGATATCAGTGGGAATATATGATTTAATACTAACTGTAAGAATAAATGATATATTAGTTTTAAGAACCGGAATATATGATACATAGTTTTTAACAATAGGAAATATGAGATATTGCTGATAACTAAAAGAATAAATGATATACTACTGGCAACTATAAGAATATATGACAAATTACTTTTGTCTACCATTACATGAATTTCAAAATCCTGATTGAGAACTAAATCGCGTGTAATGTAATAACAAGAAAAGTTCCATTATTTTCAATGGCGTATTAATAATATATTTTATGAATTAATTTTAAAAAACCACACACAAAATGTTGACACAAGCATCTCATTTTTAAATTGGTACAGCAATCTCGTTTCTAATTCTTACAACCATGTCATTTCCATTTTCACAGCCGTCTCGTTTCAAATTGAAACAAATGCCTCCAAGTCCCGGCCCCACACCGTCTACTCCCGTCAGCAGACGGCAAACAGTAAATTGTTACAAACCCTCTCAAATTCTGTAGGTCACGAATGTACCAGGGGCGGACAATCCATCACTCGCCAGCCCCTCTTCGAAAACCTACCAAAGTCAAGATAAGGGGCTGATACTCTTTCACCCTCTAACTTCAACAACGCTTTGAAGTGATCCAAGAGATATAATGTCTTTGTCTCTCAGACGGTGGCCATAAAACCTTACAGTTTGTCCCTTGTTTGTGTTCCCAGCACTGTGTGCCTCGTTAGACTCCTATCTGCGCAAGACCAGGTCATAAAAATGTTACGACTCCAAGGTTGATACCTCTTAACAAGGTACCAAAAGAGACGTGGACGCTTCAAACAACTATTGGCCATTTTAAAAGGTGGGGTGGATTGGGGAAGGGGGGTTGAAGTCAGGTCGGGTGTAGAAATAACGGAAAGAAGTTCTGGGTAAAACCTGAAAAGAAAACTGATAAACAAAAACTAAAAACAGCGAACGTCTTGATCAAACTCAGCTGAAATGAAATATCAGAAAAGGCTGCAACAGAAAGTAAAGATTATATTTTTAATTATGCCATGATCTTGTATTACAATCCTTGATATCTTAATTACACGTCGTTTGTCCCTAGTGGAGACATTTAGAATGTTGCTTTATTTCAAACTCAGAATTTCCATTGAATGTCTTTACATTGTCCAACATTTATTCAGTTCTTGACGACAACCCAAATCAGTTCTGGGTGTTTTAGAGACACCCCCCTCCCCTCGGATGCCCTCGTTGCGCGCCATTTTCGCCCATAATCATTACACGTGGATAGTTTAATTTGCTGCCAATGACCAATAAGGGCCATTTTACATGGGTTCCTCCTCGCAATGAGTTGGAAATCCCAAGCTCGAGATGGTGTTACTAGTATCTGTGTTAAGTTACTAGTTGTCTTTTGAAACTTTAAATAACTTCACATTCTTTCTGTACACATTTCTCAGCATTTCCGCATTTCAAACAAATTTACTCAAATCTTAAATAATAATAATAATTTCACTATGTTGTTGTTGATGTTAATGTGTTCCTTTTATCCCCCCCCCCCCAAATCTTTTCACCAATGCCCAGTTTATCTGTCCTGAGTCAAGAGATTTCAACACTTGCCTCCCTGGAATGTTGTCAAACCGTGAAATTTTAAGTGCAGGCAACAAACAAAAAAAAAAAGCAAACTTTTTATTTTATCTGATTATTTTATTGTTAAAATTATTTTTATATACACTATTTTGTTTGATAGCCCTTTTGTGTGTCTGTGGGTCTGCTGCTACTAAAAAACCGTAAATGGTTTAATATTTTAGTTGAACTTTCTCAGTTATAACAAAACCTACAGTTCTCGATGCGCTTTTGAGAAATTTAAACATACACACAATACCCACTTGTGTAGCGATGAAGGTAAATACATAGAGTTGTCTAGAGTTGTTTAGAGTTGTCTAGAGTTGTTTAGTTATTGCTGTCTCGGGTAAGAAATATCTTTCTTGGTTCAGCTAATTTCAGATAAGTGTTTTGTAAGACGATGTTTCCAAAGGAAAAGACATACCGAGTAGCTATTGAGACATACCGGGTAGCTATTGAAACATACCGGGTAGCTATTGAGACATATCGGGTAGCTATTGTGACATACCGGGTAGCTATTGAGACATACCGGGTAGCTATTGAGACATACCGGGTAGCAATTGAGACATACCGGGTAGCTATTGAGACATACCGGGTAGCCATTGAGACAACCGGGTAGCCATTGAGACATACCGGTTAGCCATTGCGACATACCGGGTAGCTATTGAGACATACCGGGTAGCTATTGAGACATACTGGGTAGCTATTGAGACATACGGGGTAGCCATTGAGACATACCGTGTAGCTATTGAGACATACCGGGTAGCTATTGAGACATACCGGGTAGCTATTGAGACATACCGGGTAGCTATTGAGACATACCGAGTAGCTATTAAGACATACCGGGTAGCTATTGAGACATACCGGGTAGCTATTGTGACATACCGGGTAGCTATTGAGACATAACGGGTAGCTATTGTGACATACCGGGTAGCTATTGAGACATACCGGGTAGCCATTGAGACATACCGAGTAGCTATTGAGACATACCGGGTAGCTATTGAGACATACCGAGTAGCTATTGAGACATACCGGGTAGCCATTGAGACATACCGGGTAGCTATTGTGACATACCGGGTAGCTATTGAGACATACCGGGTAGCTATAGTGACATACCGGGTAGCCATTGTGACATACCGGGTAGCTATTGAGACATACCGGGTAGCCATTGAGACATACCGGGTAGCTATTGAGACATACCGGGTAGCTATTGAGACATACCGGGTAGCTATTGTGACATACCGGGTAGCCATTGTGACATACCGGATAGCTATTGAGACATACCGGGTAGCCATTGAGACATACCGGGTAGCTATTGTGACATACTGGGTAGCCATTGTGACATACCTAGGTTGCCATTGAGACATACCGGGTAGCTATTGAGACATACCGAGTAGCTATCGTGTGACTAGTACGCCCATCTGTGCCAAGAAAAGTGGAACGCGTGTCATAGGTTCGACACCTTTCCTCCTAGATGCCCAACTAATGCAGTCGACACGTTGAAATTGTTCGCAGTGAAGAGGCCGCGCTGAGAGATGTCAAGCTGTTACATCGTTACAGTAGCATGGCAAGGCACAACACATAGGGGACTAGTAACACTAATGACGATATCCGCTGTAATAATACTTCCCATGTCTTGCACTCTGGGGGTCAGGGGTCCATGTTACTTCCCGTGTCTTGCACTCTGGGGGTCAGGGTCCATGTTACTTCCC
>MUZC01004747.1:246960-286540 GCA_002072015.1 Radix auricularia | reverse complement strand
GGAAATGTGTCGTCTTCTCACTGACTCTCGTGGGAAATAAGTCGTCTTCTCACTGACTCTCGTGGGAAATGTGTCGTATTCTCACTGACTCTCGTTGGAAGTGTGTCGTCTTCTCAATGAACTCTCGTTGGAAGTGTGTCGTCTTCTCACTGACTCTCGGGGGAAATGTGTCGTCTTCTCACTGATTGTCGTTGGAAATGTGTCGTCTCCTCACTGACTCTCGTTGGAAGTGTTTCGTCTTCTCACTGACTCTCGTGGGAAATGTGTCGTCTTCTCACTGACTCTCGTGGGAAATGTGTCGTCTTCTCACTGACTCACGTGGAAAATGTGTCGTATTCTCACTGACTTTCGGGGGAAATGTGTCGTCTTCTCAGTGACTCTCGTGGGAAATGTGTCGTCTTCTCACTGACTCTCGTTGGAAGTGTGTCGTATCCTCAGTGAATCTCGTTGGAAATGTGTCATCTTCTCACTGACTCTCGTTGGAAATGTGTCATCTTCTCACTGACTCTCGTTGGAAGTGTGTCGTCTTCTCACTGACTCTCGGAAATGTGTCATCTTCTCACTGACTCTCGTTGGAAGTGTGTCGTCTTCTCAATTACTCTCGTTGGAAATGTGTCGTTTTCTCAGTGACTCTCGTTGGAAGTGTATCGTCTTCTCACTGACTCTCGTTGGAAGTGTGTCGTCTTCTCACTGACTCTCGGAAATGTGTCGTCTTCCCACTGACTCTCGTTGGAAGTGTGTCGTCTTCTCACTGACTCTCGTGGGAAATGTGTCGTTTTCTCAGTGACTCTCGTTGGAAGTGTATCGTCATCTCACTGACTCTCGTTGGAAATGTGTCGTCTTCTCACTGACTCTCGTGGGAAATGTGTCGTCTTCTCACTGACTCTCGTGGGAAATGTGTCGTCTTCTCAGTGACTCTCGTGTGAAATGTGTCGTCTTCTCAATGACTCTCGTTGGAAGTGTGTCGTCTTCTCACTGACTCTCGTGGGAAATGTGTCGTCTTCTCACTGACTCTTGTGGGAAATGTGTCGTCTTCTCACTGACTCTCGTGGGAAATGTGTCGTCTTCTCAGTGACTCTCGTTGGAAATGTGTCGTCTTCTCACTTACTCTCGTGAGAAATGCGTCGTCTTCTCAGTGACTCTCGTTGGAAGTGTATCGTCTTCTCACTGACTCTCGTGGGAAATGTGTCGTCTTCTCACTGACTCTCGTTGGAAGTGTGTCGTCTTCTCACTGACTCTCGTGGGAAATGTGTCGTCTTCTCACTGACTCGCGTGTGAAATGTGTCGTCTTCTCACTGACTCTCGTGGGAAATGTGTCGTCTTCTCACTGACTCTCGTTGGAAATATGTCGTCTTCTCACTGACTCGTGGGAAATGTGTCGTCTTCTCAGTGACTCTCGTTGGAAGTGTATCGTCTTCTCATTGACTCTCGTGGGAAATGTGTCGTCTTCTCAGTGACTCTCGTGGGAAATGTGTCGTCTTCTCACTGACTTTCGTGGGAAATGTGTCGTCTTCTCACTGACTCTCTTTGGAAATGTGTCGTCTTCTCACTGACTCTCGTGGGAAATGTGTCGTCTTCTCAGTGACATTCGTTGGAAGTGTGTCGTCTTCTCAGTGACTCTCATGGGAAATGTGTCGTCTTCTCACTGACTCTCGTGGGAAATGTGTCGTCTTCTCACTGACTCTCGTTGGAAATATGTCGTCTTCTCACTGACTCGTGGGAAATGTGTCGTCTTCTCAGTGTCTCTCGTTGGAAGTGTATCGTCTTCTCATTGACTCTCGTGGGAAATGTGTCGTCTTCTCAGTTACTCTCGTGGGAAATGTGTCGTCTTCTCACTGACTCTAGTGGGAAATGTGTCGTCTTCGCACTGACTCTCGTTGGAAATGTGTCGTCTTCTCACTGACTCTCGTGGGAAATGTGTCGTCTTCTCAGTGACTCTCGTGTGAAATGTGTCGTCTTCTCAGTGACTCTCATTGGAAATGTGTCGTCTTCTCAGTGACTCTCGTGGGAAATGTGTCGTCTTCTCACTGACTCTCGTGGGTAATGTGTCGTCTTCTCACTGATTCTCGTGGGAAGTGTGTCGTCTTCTCACTGACACTCGTGGGAAATGTGTCGTCTTCTTACCGACCCTCGTGGGAAATGTGTCGTCTTCGCACTGACTCTCGTGGGAAATGTGTCGTCTTCTCACTGACTCTCGTGGGAAATGTGTCGTCTTCTCACTGACTCTGGTGGGAAATGTGTCGTCTTCTCACTGACTCTCGTGGGAAATGTGTCGTCTTCTCACTGACTCTCGTGGGAAAGGTGTCGTCTTCTCACTGACTCTCGTGGGAAATGTGTCGTCTTCTCAGTGACTCTCGTTGGAAATGTGTCGTATTCTCACTGACTCTCGTTGGAAGTGTGTCGTCTTCTCACTGACTCTCGTTGGAAGTGTGTCGTCTTCTCAGTGACTCTCGTTGGAAGTGTGTCGTCTTCTCAGTGACTAAAGTTATTTGACAAAAAAATTTAATGTATCGCAACTAATCTTTCTGAGAATACTAATTATAAATACCCCCCGCCTCCGAAACCCTCCCTCTATTTTTAATCAATAACTACACGTTTTTCCACGCTTCTAAACTAGACACTTTTCAATATTCTAATTTCCACAATCAATTTATTACACGCTTATATAAACTTCATTTGAGCAAAAGAAATTGTATTGACAGTAGATTTGTTTTGTTTGATCGATTGATCGACATTGAGTTTACCCCGTAGAGAGAATTCTCTTTTTTTGATTTGGTTACTATTTTGTATATTGTCAATTCATGCGTTTAAAGGCTTTGACTTCTTGGACGTTCATCTTTTTAGCTGTGCCGTGGAACTAAACAAATAGGAATAATAAAAATCTATTTAAAAAAACGTCAAAGACTTTCAACATTTAAATTATATAAGAATGAAGTCTTGACAAGTGAGATATAGGAGGGCAGCCATTATTAGTGAACCAAACTAAAGATGCTAAATAATTTGGAGCAATAATAAATGAGAAACTATCAGGGAATACCCATGTCAATGAAGTTATTTAAAAAATCAAACACAACCGTAGCCTTTATAAAAAGAAACTTTTACAAATGTAAAAGAGATATAAAGCTAAAATGCTACCTCACCCTGGTGAGACCTATACTAGAATATGCATCTTCTGTATGGGACCCATCAACCAAAGAAAACATTGATAAACTAGAACTAATTCAAAAAATAGCTGACAGATTAGTTACTGGAGAATATTCAAAACCGACAAGAATAACAACATTGGTTTAATCATTAAGCATTGAAACACTAGAGGATAGAAGAACCAAGAGTAAAGTAGTAATTATACATAAATCATTTAATTCACATTTAGAAATACAACACAAAGTTACATAATACAACACTCAGATAGACATAAAGATAAAAACACTTTTCTCATTCTGTATGCAAGAAAAAAAACGCATACAAATTTTCGTTCTTCCCGTCCGGAATTCGGGCGTTGAATGGGTTGCCTGAAGAAATAAGGAAAACCAGCACTTTAACAACATTTGAAACTCTAATAAGAATGCAGGACTAGGCACAAACCATAGATAAGCTTAGGACGCAATAACCTTCTGCATAGAACGAGTGTCTTTAACATAAAGATGAGATCAGATATAGGAGTGCAGTCATGACTAGTGAGATTTAAGAGTGCAGTCATTGATGCTAGGGTTAAAGAGTGCAGTCATGACTGCTTATAGGGTTCGGCATTCAAACCCGACTCATTCATTTCACATACAAAGCTTGACTACTCTGAATTGTGCCGCTGCTAGCGAATTCTTGGCAATTCTACTTTGGCCCAGACACAACAAACTTGTGAAAATGAGAGAAACCAATTTGCAGACACATTAAAAAAAAAATTAAGAACAAACTGCATATTTCAATGAGGTTAAAGGTTAAAGGGCGAGGTCAAGGCAAGAGCTGAGTTTTGCCACATTTCACTTTAAAGATCTTGGGAATTTCAGCCACCACCCCCTCCNNNNCAATCATCACACATTTATTCGCTCAAACCTTTAAATAAAAACAACAACCTGAAATATATTGATCAGCACAAATTTGACTTTTATCCATTTACCTTTAAGATTTATATAACCTTAAAAACGTAAGGCGTTCAATTTTTTTTTTTAAATACTTGAAGTCAAAGATGACCCCCTGGTCCGCTCTTTGAGCATCATTACCTGTGGTGTGTTCGTCTTCCCGCTACTGTGTAAATTGTGTCAAATGAAACCTGTCAATAAAACTACAGCAACCTCTTTTAAACCTGTTCACACCCTGGACACTTTCGTTAGCGTGTCCATGGCCCGACTAGCGTTATTTTGTTTTTTAAACCTACACTATGCCAGGATCAAATCTAACCCGGCATCTTATCTTATCTTATCTTAGATATACAGACGCTCCTTCTATGCAGAAGATAATTGCGTCCACAGATCATGAGAGATGATCTTTTGGCAAGTGATGCAGCGGTCACAGGCCACGGCTATAGGGGTTCCACGCATTACCCCAGCCGCCTAACTATTGTCTAGTTAGGTACCCATTCAGAGCTGGGTGACTTGGGGACTCCTCAGGCCCCGAGAACAAATCCTCACCTTAGTGTGGATTCGAACTCGTGACCATCGGTATGACAGTCGAGAGCGCTACTTCTCGACCACCACGTCCCACGTATCCTTCACATATACCATATCAACACACATGTTAAACAACAATGGCACTTCTGTGACAATGATAACACAGATTGATGTAATATACCCTGTTACACAATTGTTACTATTTGTTAAATATACAATGTTACATAATTGCTTTCTTGATTAAGATTCAATGCAATAGAAATGTAAGGAATCTATTAACATATTTCAGAATGATAAACAAAATGAAGGCCAAACTGACTGAATGTAAAACTAAAAGGCCCATTTATATCAACTTCTTGTGGGATTTTCATCTCTTGACGACATTTATTGATTGAATAATCATGAAAACCGCCTTGCTAGCGTTAGCAATAGTCAACCCTGATTTATGGGCCAAAACTGACAAAACAATTAATTTTTAATGGCTCAAGATTAGTTCTTTACATAATGAATGCAAACTTCAATTGAGGCGCTATAGTCTTATTTTTTATTTTTGAGACTAATTCTTTATGCTTTCGAGGTTTCAAACTGAAAATGGTTGTCGAGTAAATAAGCAGAATGCTTTCGGATCAACTAACAGGCTTAAGTGACGTCCACCGACAGTCGTTAGTCACGTCCACTGACAGTCTTTAGTCACGTCCACCGACAGTCGGTATAGTCAAGTCCACCGAAAGTCGTTGATCACGTCCACCGACAGTCGTTAGTGACGTCCACCGACAGTCGTTAGTGACGTCCACCGACAGTCGTTAGTCACGTCCACCGACAGTCGTTAGTCACGTCCACCGACAGTCGTTAGTGACGTCCACCGACAGTCGTTAGTCACGTCCACCGACAGTCGTTAGTCACGTCTCGTGCAACTGAACTCGAATACCTGCACAATGTGAAGGCAATGTAACCGCGACCTAAACTAAGAGATAGTGAGCTCTTCTTCTTCCTCAACGTTTCTTCTTTATAAATCTATTCATGTCACCCTATCATTCATTGATATTTGGAATTTCCCAGTCAGTTTTAAACATCGCTAGAGATTGGCAAATTCTATTATATAAACAGGTGAAACAGATTTCTTGGAAACTTTTTTTCTCTTTTTTTTAAACCATAACCAATCGCCATTTATTTTTATTAATGGCTTGAAATTTTGCCGACGATATGGTAAGATAACTGATGACAACCCTAGGCTTTATCTCTCCTTCCTCTTTCTTGAATATTAATTCGTTCTTTTCACAAACCCAAAGGTGGGGGTGGGAAGTGCAGGATATTGCGTATCAGTTTTCCCCTTTCGGCACTCTTCGTACAGCATGTTATCAGGACAGGGAAGCATACGTCAAGATATGAAAATAATGTTTAAAGTAATCCCCCCTTGGATCAGCTGTTGATATAAGACGCTGATAATTCCATCAGTTGAGTAAGAAGCGATTGACGTCAAACCTATTGCAATGGCGATATCACGCGCATGCGCGGCAGATACGGGAATTCAAGCCGGGGCATTCTGGGGAGTGGGAAAAAAAAGGAGAATCTTAAAATTACATACGATATGGCCATATCTTGATGGGAGCGATTCTGAAAAATTGGTTATGAAATGAAAAATAAAATTTATAAGAATATGTCAAGCAAGATTTTTGAATGTAGTCATAGGAAAAGGACAAGGAAGCTTCTGGACAATGATTTATTGTTGTTCGTTTTTGTCAGGATAATTATCGTGTTAGATGGAGTGTCATGCTTGATATGAACGTCTAAAAAAAATTTTTTCCTTTAAAACAAATATTGTCGATTAGTATTTTTGTTTGTTTGTTTTTATGTTTTTTATTAAACAAGTCTTATTAAAAGTCAAAGAAAATACGTAAATAAGAAAGAAGAAATTGAACATCATCGTTTGTTAGTGCGCAGAGACTGAGATAATAGTAAATAAAAGAACTTCTAATTTCCCAAATATTTACCAACCAACCCGCAGACACCAAGTCTCTAATCGCAGTTTGGAGCTGTCGCTGTTACAGGTTCCAGATAGAGCTGTCGCTGTTACAGGTTCCAGATACAGTGATCTGAGGTGGACTTCTGTCTAGACTTATGTGACGTCACTGATGAGTGCAACCTTTTTTGGGAAAAAAAAGTTAAGAACGTTTGGGGGTCAGAAATATTTAAAAAGTAATCGATTCTCCCCGTAACAAATCTCCGACGACCCCCAACCTCACAAAAAATTAATAACATAAAATAATAATAATAATAATAAATAAATAAACTATCATAACTCCTTATGGACAGAGGGGATTGTGATAAAAGGCCTAGGGGATTCCCCTCAAAATCTAACTTTATTGGAGACCACGTGATCAATAGAAATAAATTTATATATAAATATCAGTCAGAAATAGCTAGACCCATTCCAAAGCTCTCAGGAGTAACTTACCTTTAGATTTTTTGTTCGTAAAATTCCATTGATATGACTGGCGTCGGTGTCGGCTGTGAGAACAATGAAGAACTAGGGGCAGGGGAGACTAGTAGTAGGCAAAGATTTCTTCGTGTGCCGTGTATGAAGAACTAGGGGAGACTGACGTACAATAGTAGTAGGCAAAGATTTCCTTGTGTGCCGAGGCTCTAACAATGAAGAACTAGGGCAGACTGACATAAAATAGTAGTAGGCAAAGATTTCCTCGTGTGCCGTGTATGAAGAACTAGGGGAGACAAACGTACAATAGTAGTAGGCAAAGATTTCCTTGTGTGCCGAGGCTATAACAATAAATTTAGAAAAGTGGCGTAACTAGGATAATAGCCCCAGGGGCGAGGCGAAAAATTTTCCATCTCATTGCAATCAAACAGTTTTTTTTTTTAAAATTATTTTTTAAATTTATTATTTAAATGGGTCCCCGCTTCCCACTTCACTGTCCGAAAATTCCGACTATTACAGACCGCCCCTGTCCCTACGTATTCAAAAACTTTCAAAACTATTGTAGGCATTTCTCACATCCAAATCATATTACAGTGGACATGTGACATGTGCCACAAACCCCCCCCCCCCCCCCACTTTCCGCCCATCTTCGTTACTATGCATTTGGTAAAAAGTTGAGACCCACCGATGTAATGCAATGCTGAGTTTATTTATAAATATGAGCGTGTGAATAAGAAGGGAGCCGGTCCAGGCATGCATGCCCTTATCAGATGGACGGCTAACAGAGCAAGATAAAATAATGCAGTGCTCTCGAAAGAAACATCGCCTTCTCTCCCCTTTCCACCCCTGTCCTCACCCCCAACCCGCGGGGCGGCGCTGTTTGAAGTTCTGTCAGGTAATAGGAAACACCGGCGCGCGGCAGAAATTCTGTCTACCAGTTACCCTCAGAACTCGTTCATTAAAGACAGGGAGTCTCACATTGGGTTCTGGTAAGGGTTTAAGTAAGGAGGCAGAGCCAGGTAGCAACTTTGAGATTAGTATCACGTGATTCTCACAAGTAACCCGGAGGTCTAATGTTATCAAACATTACATGAGTTCCTATAGATGTCTAAATTTACCCGAAGACCTATGGTTGTAAAAAAAAACAACTTAAACTGAAGACCTCTAACTGTCCAAATTTACCCGAAAAGCCATGGTTGACTAAACTTAATTGAAGACTTATGATTGTCTAACTTTACCTCAAGAGTTCTGATTGTCAAACTTTACCTGAAGACCGATGATTGTCTAACTTTACCTGAAGACCGATGATTGTCTAACTTTACCTGAAGTCCGATGATTGTCTAACTTTACCTGAAGACCGATGATTGTCTAACTTTACCTGAAGACCGATGATTGTCTAACTTTACCCGAAGACCGATGATTGTCTAACTTTACCTGAAGACCGATGATTGTCTAACTTTACCTGAAGACCGATGATTGTCTAACTTTACCTGAAGACCTCTGATTGTCTAACTTTACCTGAAGACCGATGACTGTCAAAAACTTACCTTAAGACCTCTGATTGTCGAAATTTACCTAAAGACCCCGTGATTGTCAAGATATACAAGAACAGCTATGATTGCCAAAATTTACTCGAAGGTCCGATATTGTCACAATTAACCTGGCGATCTAAAATTGACATAATTTCCCCGAATTTCTGCGATTTTCACAATTTAACTGAAATCACAGCATGCTCAAATTGACCTGATTGTCAATGAACCTGAAATTTTTCGATTGTTAAAGTTTACCGCTATCGGAAAGATCTTTTTTCAATCAACCCTGACGGCCCCCTTGTGGCGCCTACCTCTATCAACAGCCTGTGGTACCTTACCAGTGACTACCTTTCTTTCATAAACACCCATGTTGCTGTTATACCACCACCAACACTCAACATTACCCCCCCCTCCCCAACAACGGATGGGATACATGATTTATTTCGTCAATTAGCCTGCTGCCTGAAATAGCACCGCACAAAGAGTCTGATCGATATTATGGGCTCGAGTCCCGCTCGGTAACGCTAGGGCAATATTTACAGGGCCCTGTCAAATAATTCATCGCTGTCATGTGCCGCTATCACGTGACATAGAGATATGTCCATGACTGTGGACCTGGTGACTATTGCGTGGCATCAAGTGTGAAGGAGCGAATAATCCAACAATTGGGAATACAACACAGCAACATGGCACATGCTGGGACGTCAGCTCTGAGGAAACCTTCCCGACAAGGGGTGCCCTTACCCAACACTATGTGGTTGGTTCTGCGGTTGCCCGCACCCCCCGGGAGGGTTACAGTGATGACCCCCCCCTATCTTGCGACAGTCCCAGGTAGATAGATCCGTTTCATGCGCTGTGGTGGCACCGCAGTTACGGCGGGTCGAAATAGGCAAATCCACATCCTCCTTAGGGAGGAAACCCCCTCGAGAGGCAGGACGGTGAGCCTCGAGCGAACTTAACCCTGCCCAGGCGGCCCCCTCTTAGAGGGGACCGTGTTGGGAGTGCCCTTGTCAGCTACGCCGCTCGGGGGAGGGGTGGGAGTTTGCCAAGAGATTCCCCAGCGGGACCTATAAGAGTTTTAGTAACTCAGGGCCTTTGACGCCATCTCAAATGTCACATGCTGGGAAAGGTTTTTAAAGCAATTTCACCATGGGAAAAATTGCGTTTATTTATTTGAAAAGTCTGTCCTGTCTGTTCGAGCTTGCACAAGAAACTACTCCAGTCTATGCGGTGCCTGAAGAAAGCTCACAGACAACGATCATATCAAAATGATGCTGTTTTCAATTTAAGGCTGCGGAAATTAACAATTAATTATTCGATTAATGGTATAAAATGTTTGATTACAATTTAAGAAAATATATTTAATTTTTTTTTTTAACCAATTTTAAATACATTTTTTTACTTATGTCTTTTTCCTTTGCATTATTATTATTTATTTAGACGTGCATTTGTAAGAATAAAAGTATTTTTCGTCCTTATTTTTTGCATAGGAGAACGAATCAGCCGTGTTACGTCAAATAATTTAAGAGCCCTGGAATTACCGCGACTTAACAGATCTCGCGAAAAAAGCGAATCGTGACTTCACGGGATCTGTATATGCCTTTTAAAAAATATAATTAATCGAAAATAATCGATTAATTTTTTCCCCCCGTTAACAGAATATAAAAATTTTTAAAAAATCAGTATCCGCCCTATTTTAATTATTTCCTCGATGCTTGCTTTCACGCAGAAAAAACAAATTTTTTGACTGCCATTTTACGTGAAAGCTTGTGACTTCTCTCCCCTCGCTTTCAATGCCAACAAATCCGTGACGTCATCATTGTCTCTGACCTTTCACATTTACCCCTGCAGGTCAAACTGAGAAAACCTGGCGCCTCAAGATACAAGATGACCATCAGTATGAAGACATGGAGACCTTGGAGATCAAATTGAGTGACCCAGTCTCGGCCGTACTGGAAGCTCCGGAGTCGGCCCAAGTGACCATCAGAGATTTTGAGGATGGTCAGTTGGCATTTGTTTTCTATTAAATTTATTCAGTTAAGTGTTCTATTTTAGCTTAGATAAAAATGATTATAAAGTAGCGCTGATTAAAATGTTTGTATCAAAGACTGGAGGAATAAAATGATTATATGTTAAAGGTCTGATTAAAATTATCATATGATAAAGGTCTGATAAGAATGATTACAGGAGGATAAGATCGATTAAAACATAATATGAAAAATTGGGCTGATTAAATGATTATAAAAAAAACCAGCTGATTAAGTGATTATATAAATAATGCGCCGATTAAATGTTTTATGCCCTCAACGGGCCTTTTTAAATAATAAATTATAGACTATCTGATTAAATGATCGCATGATATAAGGACATATTAAACACTATTAGATGCTAGACGGGTAGATCAAATGCTCATACGATGGGCATTCAACTAACGATTCATTCCCCTGTTGGTTGCGTCCATAGAATCTCAGATCTTCTTCACGGACAGAGAGTACCGCGTGGCCGAGGATTACGGAGAGATTCTCATTCCCATCAAGAGGATTGGTGACTTCAGCGGGGAGACCAGTGCCGTGTGCTCGACTGTGCAAGGTGAAGGTTACACATAGTTAGGCCATGATCAGAGACGTCGCTAGGGTTGGTGTCACCCGGGGCGGTAGCTCATGGTGTTACCCGGGGGCGGTAGCTCATGGTGTCACCCGGGGCGGTAGCTCATGGTGTGACCCAGGGGCGGTAGCTCATGGTGTCACCCACTCACGATTTAATTCATAGAACTCCTCTGGGTTTTCCAGTGCCAAATAACGGGAACATATAGAATTTTACATTCTCGTGTCACCCCCCTGATGGTGTCATCCGAGGCGGCCCGCCCCCACCGCATCCCCTAATGACGCCGCTGGCCATGATTGCCGAATTGTGTCATTGGACCAAATAGGAAACAGTCCAAAGTTACTTCAACTAAGTTTTAAAAGTGTTTTTTTTTTTTTTCAAAGCCAGGCTTGTACTTGCAGGATGCTTTCACACAGCCTTCCAACTTCTTAATGGAGAAAAAAAATGTAATGGAAGTATGGGATAATATCGGACCAAGGGATTAGACAAATAATGGTTTCTTATAAGGGAATGGGATAATCCAGGGTTAATTGATCCCATCGAAGTTTTGTGTCATATCAGGTACATGTATTCGACACAGAAAAATTATCCCATTATGCAATGGGGTCGTTGTGTGTGGGATAAAAAAAAATGGGATCCATAATGCAAACCCACATATCTAACGTCGGGTACATTAGCTAGTTATGAATATTATTATTAACCAACAACAATGGGGAAAATCTTCGACTTACTGCCCACCCGGTAATAACAATTTCTTCACATAAACACATTAACTCCAAGATGTTCTGGTCCGCAGGGTCAGCATCTGGGACATTCCCGGTGACCATGACGTCATCGGACTACATCCCAAGGCCCCTTGACCACACCAGCATCGTCAGGTTCGAGAGAGGCGAGCAGGAGAGCTACTGCCGTGTTGTGGTCATCGATGACAACCTGTTTGAGGACGAGGAGACGTTCACCGTCCAGCTGTCGGAGCCTGTGGGCGGCAAGCTCGGTAAAATCAGCAGCATCCAGATTGTCATCGAGCCGGATGTCAATGACGGTAAGTGGATAGGGTTGTTGGCGCCCACTGCGTCACTCCACTTCCCTACACCTCCACTTCCCTACACCTCCACTTCCCTACACCTCCACTTCCCTACACCTCCACTTCCCTACACCTCCACTTCCATACACCTCCACCGCCCTACACCTCCACTTCCCTACACATCCACTGACCTACACATCCACTGACCTCCACCGTCCCACACCTCCACTTCCCTACACCTCCACTTCCCTACACCTCCACTTCCCTACACATCCACCGTCCTACATCTCCACTTCCCTACACCTCCACTTCCCTACACCTCCACTTCCCTACACCTCCACTTCCCTACACCTCCACTTCCCTACACATCCACTTCCCTACACCTCCACTTCCCTACACATCCACTTCCCTACACCTCCACTTCCCTACACCTCCACTGACCTCCACCTCCACTTCCCTACACCTCCACTGACCTCCACCTCCACTGACCTCCACCTCCACTGACCTCCACCTCCACTGACCTACACCTCCACTGACCTACACATCCACTGACCTACACCTCCACTGACCTACACCTCCACTGACCTACACCTCCACTTCCCTACACCTCCACTTCCCTACACCTCCACTGACCTACACATCCACTGACCTACACCTCCACTTCCCTACACCTCCACTGACCTACACATCCACTGACCTCCACCTCCACTGACCTCCACCTCCACTGACCTCCACCTCCACTGACCTACACCTCCACTTCCCTACACCTCCACTGACCTACACCTCCACTTCCCTACACCTCCACTGACCTACACCTCCACTTCCCTACACATCCACTGACCTACACCTCCACTTCCCTACACATCCACTGACCTACACCTCCACTTCCCTACACCTCCACTGACCTACACATCCACTGACCTACACCTCCACCGTCCCACACCTCCACTTCCCTACACCTCCACTTCCCTACACATCCACTTCCCTACACATCCACTGACCTACACCTCCACCGTCCTACACCTCCACCGCCATACACCTCCACTGCCCTACACACCCTCCACTCTTTTAGGCAACAGCTATGTTAATAATTCAGAACAGCGCTGATCACTTTATTTTGTCAGAAATTTAAAAAAATAACAAAGTGGTGTTTTCTTTCCCAGTTTCAGTGTTTAAAGTAAAGAGAGAGAGATTTTTTATTGTGTTTTCATTTTGACTTGGCGAAAAACTGGTGGGGTAAGGGTGGGTTTGATGATGGGGTTTGATTTTAACGCATTAGTGGTGTTTGGTGAATTGGCGGAAATTGATTGGGGTGATGTGATGGGTTGGGGGGCCAAAAAAACTATTTGGGGCGTGATGTTGGTAATGTATGAAAGAGGAACAGGGAAACGCTTTAAAGATCTACAGTTTGTCTAAGGCGTTGCACAATTTTGTTTTGCTGAACACTTACCTATATACCCCACTACAACTGCTGAACACTTACCTATATACCCCACTACAACTGCTGAACACTTACCTATATACCCCACTACAACTGCTGAACACTTAACTATATACCCCACTACAACTGCTGAACACTTACCTATATACCCCACTACAACTGCTGAACACTTACCTATATACCCCACTACAACTGCAACGCGTAGCTGCATGAGACATGCTCGACATCTAAATAACATTCATTGATCTTCACACGAATTCCTTCCCTTTGCTAAGTGAATTCTCTCCCCCTAGTGAACCCCGACGCCATTCCACAATAACCTCCCTTTCAAACCCACTTCAGTCACTCGAGGTAAGATGCTAACTTTTTTTTTTTTTAAAAATCATCTTCTTTCTGAGGGTTTTAAAAAGAAATGTTAATAGCATTTATTTTGGAAACTTTTCAAAAATTTCAGAACAAAGAGATGGGCTGTTTGATTTTTTACTGAGTTGTGTTTGGTTGTTTATCGTTGTTTGAGATCACATTGCTGGGAGTCAGGTGTATGTGACTTATGAGAGTCAGGTGTGTGTGACTTATGAGAGTCAGGTGTGTGTGACTTATGAGAGTCAGGTGTGTGTGACTTATGAGAGTAAGGTATATGTGACTTATGAGAGTCAGGTACATTGACTTAATGAGAATCAGGTAAGTTTGACTTATGAGAGTCAGATATGTATGTGACTTATGAGAGTCAGGTATATGTGACTTATGAGAGTCAGGTATATGTGACTTAATGCGAGTCAGGTGTGTGCGACTTATGAGAGTCAGGTGTGTGTGACTTATGAGAGTCAGGTGTGTGTGACTTATGAGAGTCAGGTGTGTGTGACTTATGAGAGTGAGGTGTGTGTGACTTATGAGAGTCATCTATGTGTGACTTATGAGAGTCAGGTGTGTGTGACTTATGAGAGTCAGGTGTGTGTGACTTATGAGAGTAAGGTATATGTGACTTATGAGAGTCAGGTACATTGACTTAATGAGAATCAGGTATGTTTGACTTATGAGAGTCAGATATGTATGTGACTTATGAGAGTCAGGTATATGTGATTTATGAGAGTCAGGTATATGTGACTTAATGCGAGTCAGGTATATGAATGTAATGAATTCAGGTATATAAATGTTAACAAGTCAGGTATAGGAATGTTAACAAGTCAGGTATCTGAATGTTAACAAGTCAGGTATATGAATGTTAACAAGTCAGGTATATGTGATTTATGAGAGTCAGGTATATGTGACTTAATGCGAGTCAGGTATATGAATGTAATGAATTCAGGTATATGAATGTTAACAAGTCAGGTATATGAATGTAAACAAGTCAGTTATATGAATGTAAACAAGTCAGTTATATGAACGTAAACAAGTCAGTTATATGAATGTAATCAAGTCAGTTATATGAACGTAAACAAGTCAGTTATATGAATGTAAACAAGTCAGTTATATGAATGTAAACAAGTCAGGTATATGAATGTTAACAAGTAAGGTATAGGAATGTTAACAAGTCAGGTATGTTAATGTTAACAAGTCAGGTATAGGAATGTTAACAAGTCAGGTAAAGGAATGTTAACAAGTCAGGTATATGTATCCGTACCTTAACAAGTCAGGTATATGTATCTTAACAAATCAGGTATAGGAATGTTAACAAGTCAGGTGTATGTATCTTAACAGGTCAGGTATATGTATCTTAACAAGTCAGGTATATGTATCTTAACAAGTCAGGTATATGAATGTAAGTGACTCCTCATTATCCATTCATGGCGTTGCCCATTAGCAATACTCTTTTTAAATTGTTCCATTGTCAGATTTGTTCCGTTAAGAAAACAATTAGATGTTCGGTCAACTTTTCACGTTGTTTTTGATCGCAGTTTTTGAGTGGCGGTTTGAGAGATTAGGCAATTAACGTTGTCAAAATTTATGACATACACTTTGTTATGTTAACATCTCATGACATACACTTGTTATGTTAACACCTTCGGGTGTCAATCAAATAGTTTCTAGAATTTTCTCGTGTATGGTCTTATTTATGTTATAAGTGACGTGTTTGTGCGTGAGCCAGACTTGTCTTCGTCGTTACAAATAATCTGTTAATGAAAAATTAAAATCGTTTTTTGTGTTAGTTTTAGAACTGTATGAATTGTCGGGTTTATATTGATTGCTAGACTTAAATGAAGTGTTAGTTTTGTATGTGTTTTTAGACTTATATGAAATTTTCGACCTGTATATGTTGTTAGAGTTATATGGATTGTTCGACTAAATGTTAAAAATAAATGTTAGACTGCATTGATTTTTTAAAAAATGATATGTTGTTTAACATATAGTTAGACTTACATGTGATATGTTGCATTAACTCACTGTTAGACTTATTGACTGTTAGACTTATTGTCTGTTAGACTTATTGACTGTTAGACTTATTGACTGTTAGACTTATTGACTGTTAGACTTATTGACTGTTAGACTTATTGACTGTTATACTTGAGAATTTTTAGAGTGGGTCTATTTGTTGTATGAATATCGTATCAACATTCCAGTATTTAGAACGACAAATGTGCCCCAACAACAAATGTGCCCCAACAACAAATGTGCCCCAACAACAAATGTGCCCCAACAAAACATGTGCCCCAACGACAAATGTGCCCCAGCGACAAATGTGCCCCAGCGACAAATGTGCCCCAGCGACAAATGTGCCCCAACGTTGTACTGATTTGAGCTGACATTCGCCGCCGGGGCCGATCGTTTGCTGTTGACCCAGTTCTCAGACAAAAACCAGTGAAATAATTAACCGCCAGTCTCTTCCCTTGGATGTATCTCCTGAGAGTTGGTACATATTTGTCTGTCCTCGGTTATCTCACCTTGTCTTGTTACCTCCGAATGTTGTGCAGGGGGAAAGTTCCATAACTCTATGACTTTTTTCTTTTCTTCTCTTTTTTTTTTTTTTTCCTGGTTCGTATTTCTAACTGAGCTGAAGGCAAGGCAATACGGTTTGCTGAACTTTCACTGAGAGTTACTAATGCAATGTTGGTTGTTGACCTTAGTACAGAAACAGTTACCTATACAATGTTGGTTGTTGGCCTTAGTACAGAAACAGTTACCTATGCAATGTTGGTTGTTGGCCTTAGTACAGAAACAGTTATGAGTATTGAAAGTTGGTTGTTGAACTTATTACAGAAACATTTGTAAGTATGTAATATTGGTTGTTGAATTTATTACAGAAACAGATATAAGGATGTAATACTGGCTGTTGAATTTATTACAGAAACAGATATAAGGATGTAATATTGGTTGTTGAATTTATTACAGAAACAGATATAAGTATGTAATATTGGCTGTTGAACTTACCTCGTAAAGGTTTGCATCAATGTAATGTTTACTTGGTAAACTTATCACAAACGCATTTGTTTATGCAAGCAAATCATCTGACAGGTTAACATTACATAGTTTTAAAATGCTTCATCGTGTGCCTCGTTACGGTGTTTCGTGTTTCTTTTTAAGGTTTGTTGAGGAGAGGACAGTATTTTTCTGATAGATGATGATCTATCATAGGAGTCTGTAAACTTTTCTACCGGAGGGCCGCATTAAATGTCAAACAGCTGCATGGGGGTCAACTACTAATCCCCAACTAATAAGTTTTGTGGTAAACTACGGATTTTAAAAAAAGTATCTTTTTTTTTTTTTTTTTGAGATTAAAATGTCTCCAGGGGCCGGATGAGAGGGCCTCGCGGGCCGCATCTGGCCCCCGAGCCGTAGTTTCGAGACCCCTGATCTATCAGAAAAAAATAATGTCCTGGAACTTTTACCCGTCGGTGTAAACTTAAATTTTATACCGTAAAAATAAATTAAGATAAATAATAAAGCCAAAGAAATAATGATCTATGAGATGGAAAAATGATGAAAGTTTTGACCAACCGTTTGTCTTCTTGTCGGTCTTGTGCCATAGAATTTGATGACGTCATTAAAAAAAGGTTTAATCCTTACTCTCAAAACTTTCGCCGCTTTAAAGTTAAATTTATTTTCCATTGAATAGTTTGAACAATCATCTTACTCAATTACNACCCACACAGCGCACCACACTGTCCACATAAAACACAGTTAAGAACTTTGCTATAAAAAAATTTTAAGCGCTTTCAGAAATATTGTGAAGAAGAAATCAAAATAAAATAAATGAATGTGTACGTTGTTTACTGTGTAATGTTGAGATCATTAAAATCACCTACACGATGTAAGCAGATGTCAGTTAAGACTCACCACCATCCCCCACCCCCAACCCCCGTTGAAATCAATACATCCATACGTGGAGCACTTCGTGTGCAAGTATAAACAGATGAACATAAAGTACAATAATACTTACCTTATGTTCTTTACCTACCGCTGTGTATATCTGTCATAGGTAGAAGCCACTGGGGTCAAGTACTGGTGTAACGTCTGCTGTAGGTGAGGGTGGGTGTTGACAAGGTGGAGAGGGGTTAGAGAGGGGGTTAGGGGATTGGGTGAAAGGAAGGGTGGGGGTAGGTTTGGTTGCGGGGTTGAGTGTTAGGTGGAGAGGGGGAGGGGGTTAGGCTCGGGGAGGGGGTGATGAGGACAGTGAGACGTTGAAAATCGGTAGAAAACCCTCGATTTTATGGTTTATACCTTCCATGGTCAATAACTGCCATATTTTATCATTTTCTTTGTTTATATTTGCAACACTTTCTCCCTTTGGTTGTGTATACCTTTTGTAGATGATGCCTTCCATACCTTATACCTTTTATATTTTCTACCTTCAAAATGGTATATTTTTCATTATTATACCCCTTATCCTTGGTACCGTTCGTAGTTCATACTTTTCATAGTTTATACTTTGCAGAGTTTATATGGTCCATAACACACAGTTTCGATATTTTATTCTTTTTATTGTTAATAACTTCTCTAGTTTAGACCTTCCAAAGTTTATATCTTTCATAGTATGTAACTTCTCTAGTTTAGACCTTTCATAGTATGTAACTTCTCTAGTTTAGACCTTTCATAGTGTGTAACTTCTCTATTTTAGACCTTTCATAGTATGTAACTTCTCTATTTTAGACCTTCCAAAGTTTATATCTTTCATAGTATGTAACTTCTCTAGTTTAGACCTTTCATAGTGTATACGGTGTACCATCTATAGTTTTACCTTCCACAGTTTATATCCTCCATCGACATTCGAGTGTTCTCATGTTATGTCCCTTTCATCCCCTGTTTCTGTTTTCCCGTTCGTATTAGACTTGCATTTTTGAAAGTATCTTTTCCGACAAACAATTATGAACTTTGTGTGTTCAAGAATTTACCGATGGTCTAAAATACTTATAAGAAAATGAATTATAGAAAAACCATGGATGTATTTAAATCCATACGTTTTAGTTTTAGTTGGTCTTTGGCAAGAAATTCTTGGAATTTTTCGAGGTAAAAAAAGAGGGGGCCTCTTTAAGACACTAGATAGGCAGTGGGGTAGCTAGGGGAGGGGAATGCAAATTTGAAAGACCCCCAGGCCCACATGAAGGGGGCTTCCAAATGAATGTCTTAAAAGATTTTTGTGCATTATATGTTGTATGTTACGCCATCGGTCAAAATGATGAGGCCCCCAAAGAGGCCTAATCCCCCCCGGGCCCTCAAAGAGGCTAAGCCCCCCTTGGCCCAAGAGCCCTAGCTACGCCACTGTAGATAGGTAATTCAAAAACAAATGCACACACCCTGAACGTGGCATACTCCAATCTATAAACGTTCTGATTACGAGTGCATGAATCGGTTTGCTTCAACCATTGCATTAGCTGAAAATTCTACCCCTTCATAGGAATGCTGCTAAAATAGCAAATGTGAGATGTGGACGCAAATGTTTACAAGTAATCTATTTTATTTTGATGTCAATGAAAAGCTAACAACGAATGAAATAGCAATATAAAATTTTTAAAAAAATATTAAGCGTTGTGCTTAAAATACCAAAATCCCCTTAAGAATACCTGCAGAATTGCATCCTCTGATTTTCAACGTTAGCAAGGGAGACCATCAATTTTAAAGTTTTTAACAAGTGTTTTTATTATTTTTTTCCTTCTTTTTCTTTTCCTTTTAAGTTTTCTCTTTTTATTTTTTGGCAAGGGGTGCAACTCGTTCGGGGAGATATTTCTTTCCTCTGCTTACCGCTACCTGTAATTACAAACATCGTCTCTCTTATTGTTAGCTCCCTTTTATCACCTCCCTCGGCCGGTGAGCGATTCATATCCGTGATGCACTCACATCTTTCAGCACTCGCTGTTTGTTCCTTGCCTCACCTTTGTGCTGACGCTGTCTCGTTTAATACAGTTACACTGTTTCTTGACACTGTTTCTTGCCACTGTTTCTTGCCACTGTTTGTTTCTTGCCACTGTTTCTTGCCACTGTTTCTTGCCACTGTTTCTTGCCACTGTTTCTCGCCACTGTTTCTTGCCACTGTTTCTTGCCACTGTTTGTTTCTTGCCACTGTTTCTTGCCACTGTTTCTTGCCACTGTTTCATTACAGGACCACGGTGTTACTATGTCATGTATAATTTTACTGAGGGACCACCATGCCGAGACACCGTGCTATAACGCCATTGATACTTTCGCCAAGGCCATAGGTTTCAGTTTGGTCTGTTTATCAAAACGTATCGCAGTTATGAGTGCTTTCATAATTTGTTGGGTTTTTTTTTTTTAATAAAACATTTTCTGGCTATATTTGTAAATTCGCAAAAAACTAATATCTTTTTTTTTTTAAAATTAATTTAATGTTAATTTAAAACATTTTTGGGCCTCCCTGCTATGATACTGCTATGATACCGTGCATTAATTTGAGGACCGCTCAACCATCGTGTAACGCTATTTATATCCAGGGTATACGATGTAAATAACTTGACCCGAATGCCTCAATTCTGTTACATATGATTCTGGTTACTATCTGCAAGCCCCTACTCGTCCCCCACCCCACTCCCCTTGCCCCCCTACTTCATTCCCTGTGAGTGGCACTCTGCCTCCCCAAAAATATTCCCCCAATGCCGTACTCCCTCCTTCCCTCTGAGCCGTTACACCGCTGGGAGATCTTGGCTTGACTACCATGTCAATTACCTTTCTCTTAGCATTCCATTTATTAGAGAACTTCTTGTTGATTGGCTCGAGTCGGTGGAGGGTATTCGCTGCATTCACCTGATTGTTTATTTATAATCTGGATTATGAAAGGAGTAAATGGGAGGAGATGATGGGAGAAGGGAATGAGAGAAGATTATGGGAGGAGATGATGGGAGGAGATGATGGGAGAAGGGAATGAGAGAAGATTATGGGAGGAGATGATGGGAGGAGAGGATGGGAGGTGATGATGGGAGGAGATGAAGGGAGGAGATTATGGGAGGAGATGATGGGAAGAGGCAAGGAGAGAAGATGGTGGGAGGAGATGATGGGATGAGATGATGGGAGAAGATGATGGGAGGAGATGATGGGAGGAGATGATGGGAGGAGATTATGCGAGGAGATGATGGGAGGAGATAAAGGGAGGAGATAAAGGGAGGAGGGAATGAGAGAAGATCTTGAGATTAGTTCGTAAGTGGATATTATTGAAGGAAATGTTGACGGGGGTGATGGTAGGATATAAATGGCGGGGGAGGGGGGAGTGTAGAATGAGAGAATAAAAGGCTTGGGAAAATGTGATAATGTTGAGAGGCGCTAAGTGGTGGATGTTATTGAAGGAGGTAATTATGGGAGGAGATTTTTAGGGGAAATTATTTGAGGTGGCGATTAGAGGAATTAATTAGATGAAAAGATTGAAGAACATAAAATTAAGGAGATGGGAATCTGTAAGCACCTACGATCAGTCTTTATATTTTTTGGTCTTTGCTGGCAGTGGATGGGTGACACAATTTGTTCAAGGCCGTTACTTCCCTAACAGCAAGTCTCACATCTCATCACTAGCATCTAGCAGCGTTTCGGAGCGTTATGGTGTTATCTCATCCTTAAGTATCATCCGCTTCTTTTATCCTCTGTCGCCCGTTGTTATAACATGTGTACAGGTTTGTTATTGATGTTGTTTGATGCCGTATAGCACGTTCAATTACATGTCTACGCACGGAGACATACACCACTGACAAGAGGGTGTTACGTCTTGTTATGTCTTCTTCAACTAAGGGCCGAGCAGCGAGCGGCATATTCACCTTTGAACTTTGTTGACGTCATGCATTTCTTTTTGTCTCTTTCCAACATGAATTTTTGTGAAATAGGCAAAATAATTTATATCATTGACTACAGTGAACTGTATAGTATAATCAAAAGGCAACAGGCCCTATACCAGTGACTACAGTGAACTGTATAATAAACAGGCAACAGGCCCTATACCAGTGACTACAGTGAACTGTATAATAAACAGGCATCAGGCCCTATACCAGTGACTACGGGGAACTGGATAATAAACAGGCATCAGGCCCTATACCAGTGACTACAGTGAACTGTATAATAAACAGGCATCAGTATCTATATCAGTGACTACGGGGAACTGTATAATCAAAAGGCATCAGGCCCTATATCAGTGGCTCCAGTTAATTATCTGCATACTCTCCACAACTCTGCTCGCTGCAATCCTCACCCATACTCCCCCCCCCCCGCCCCACACACAAATAGAATCAGTTCAAAATTTATACCTACAATTTTTTTTTTAAAATATATATTTATTAGACATAACACGTGATTCATTGTAGTTGAAGTTCTTGTTGCACTTCAAGGCCATATTTTTTGTTGAAGGTAATACAACGAAAATTCGCATGTTTGGAGTTGAGGAAATGTGCTCCTCATTTTTTCTTTAAATATTCTTATACTTAAGCCACTCTCCACCTTTCCCGCCAAAACATCAAATGTGGCAACATTGTTTAGTGGAAGATTAGAACGCAATTATATGGACTACATATTACCAGGGGCTGGTTTGCGTGGACCTCGCAATGAGAGACATTTTTACGATCAGATTACCTCCAGCCCGCGCGACATCACAGAAAGATATTCACAGATGTACACACATGTACACATATGTACACACATATACACAGATGTACACATATGTACACAGATATACACACATGTACACAGATATACACACATGTACAGTAAGTACACCGATGTAGACACACGTACACAGATATACACATATGTACACAGCTATACACACATTTACACAGATATACACACATGTACACAGATATACAAACATGTACACAGATATACACACATGTACACAGATGTAGACACATTTACACAGATGTAGACACATTTGCACAGAAAGACACACATGTACACAGATATACACACATGTACACAGATATACACACATGTACACAGATATACACACATGTACACAGATATGCATATATGTACACAGATATTATGAGCAGATAACTCTGTCTAATAACATTCATGTTCTTTATACTTAAGAAAATCCAGCCCCACCCCCGAAATCCCCAGATTATTTTTATTTAAAAAAAATATGTTTATCTCCCAGAGAGAATTATCCAAGTCTGGACAATGCGACTCTTGAACACAGACCACATAAATCTGGGATTGTTATAATAACAAACTGTCGGGGCGTGTTTTGCACTTGCCTCTTTGGCCTCTGCGAATGGCCAGGGTTGCCAAGACATTTACGGCCAAGTTCGCCCGCCTCCAATGCCGACGGGGTTTGATATCTCCACTCGTGAATTTAAAGACGTGCCGGGAAAGCGATGCCAGGGCGTTAGACAGCCGGCTATCTCGCCTGGACCATGTTGTCCAGTTGTTTTATGAGGGAGCTGCTGACTTCTGGGGCGTAAACATCAGATACACACATTCCGGTACCCAAAAGAGTTATGTACCAGGTTTTCAAGGTTTTCTTTGGGGGGAGAGAGAGGGGGAGAGAGAGAGGAGGAGGAGAGGGGGAGAGAGAGAGCCACGGGCCATTAAAAATATCATAAGATCTAAGAGGGGTCACTCATTAGCAAGTATCCGTGGAGATTTGATAACACTTTCGATTATGTAGGAGTGGGCAAACTATAGCCCTCGGGCCGCATGCGGTCCGTTACGAGGTTTTTTGCGGCCCACGGAAGCCTGCGGTAATATGGGGGGAAAAAATCAATAAATTTATGTTAAAGATGGGTGTTTGTACTAAAATCGAGGGTAAATTTTGGTAAGTTGCGGTTCCTTAATGTTTCATTCGTCACTTATGCGGCCCTCGACCAAAAAAGTTTGCCCACCCCTGGATTATCGGAACCCATGCTATAAGGTAAAGACATACATCAGGCTGCGTAAAGGAAATTTAAAATTTAAAGGAATTTCGTCATGTGAATCTTTTTGTCGATTTTGGGGTAGTCTAATTTTTGGCATTGAAAACATAAACCACTGCACATATCATTGAACATTACCTCCCTTGGATTCCCCTCTCACCCCCCTCCCCCACTAGCTAATTAACTTCTATATGGGAGGCTATTTCTTCAGTTCCAGCAATATTTATTCACCAATTAACGCAATTATCTGCCCACCTGGGTAAGGGGAGTTTAAAATTAGAATCTCCTTGACCTTGACTAATTCTACGTTTTCTTTACTGCCTTGGATAATTTAACGTCTCGTGTAAACCTTAGCAGTCAGCGTCGGATCATTTGACAGTAACAATGTAACAAGGTGGGTGACTGGTCGAGATAACGTTTCATAAATCATTTCAACACGGCTCATTGTCATATCCTGTGTTTAGAGTTAGGTTCCTCGTAGCAGAAGTTATTTTACAATACCGTATCCCACGACGAATGCCGGGCTCAATATTTAAGTCTTCGCTCCCCCCCCCCCCCCCATTAATTTACGGTGGCGCCGTTGAGAGTCGCAACTTTTTTATTGTTGCTATTTTTACTCAGTTTAGGTAGATGGTGTAAAAAAAAATGACATGAACTGAAATGAAATCAGCTGTTTACAAATAATATATTAGGCCACAGAAGCTACAAATAAGCAACCAATGGAGCGCTTGCAACCTTTGACCCCCAGTCAATACCCTTTCCCCCACCCAGACCGAAAACACATACACACATACATTCACACGCACACACATGCGCTCACACACACGCGCACACACACACACACACACACACACGCACACACACACACATACAGTGTCAAGATAAAAATTTATGTACTACATTATTTACAGAATTGGTTCCTTGCTTAATTATTTTGACCGGAAAAGACAGCACGAATGACCCAACTAACCGTTAAGCTTTTCAACAACATAGAGTTATATGTCTGACGGGCCGAATATCAAGGCCCGTAACTTCGGCAGCTACGGTTGGGTTAATGACCTTGATGCAGTTTTCTAGGACCCGGCCATGTCCGGATGAGTCAGCTAGTACTCTTGACATGAGCTTATGGGTGCTCCCTCTTTTATGTTGGCGTGATAATTAGATCTCAGCCTCCCTCTCTCTCTCTCTCTTTATCTCTCCCACTCTTTCTCTCTCTCACCCACACATATGTACACAAACACATACACAAAAAGACACTCACTCACACTTTCTCTATATCCCTCTCTCTTTCTTTCTCCAACTATATATCTCGCTCTCGCAATGATGTGGGCTCGCGCGCGCGCGTGTGTGTGTGTTTATGTGTGTGTTTGTGTTAGCGTCGCAGCAGTAACTTTAATGACGTACTAAAGTTACCAGGTAACCAAAACGAAGGTTCTCAAATCAAACAAGTCTGTCTTATATCCTTATAACACTTCATTGTTCTCAATTCTGTTGGTGATCGCCGTTCGCGGGGGGTAGTTCAAGTTTTTAGTCACAGGCTCTACGAGTACGTGAAACTACTCTAACAGCAGACAAGAAGAATGTTACTACGCCACCCAATCACCACACGGGTAGGTAACTCTCATCCAAATCACTACTAACGTGTTATTTTCGGGACTCTCAGCTTTCATGCCTAGCACTCCGTATGATGAGAACATTGTTGACATCGCTAGTCTTTTGAATTTCTCGTCGATCAGCGAGCCCGATTTTTGAATTCATTCAAATACATGCATTCCAGTGCCCTTACTTTATACCAATGTACATTTCAGTGCCTTTACTTTATACCAATGTACTTTCCAGTGCCCTTACTTTATACTTTATACCAATGTACATTCCAGTTCCCTTATATCATACCAGTGTACATTCCAGTACCTTTACTTTATACCAATGTACATTCCAGTTCCCTTATATTATACCAATGTACATTCCAGTTCCCTTATAATATACCAATGTACATTCCAGTTCCCTTAAATTATATCAATGTACATTCCAGTTCCCTTATATCATACCAATGTACATTCCAGTTCCCTTAAATTATATCAATGTACATTCCAGTTCCCTTATAATATACCAATGTACATTACAGTTCCCTTAAATTATATCAATGTACATTCCAGTTCCCTTATATCATACCAATGTACATTCCAGTGCCAGTATTCTATCATGGAAGTCCCGAGTACATAGTGGATGAGAGCGACGGTTTCGTGGAGCTCCAGATCTTTCGAGGCGGAAGTGACCTCAGCAAGTCGTCCAGTGTCACGGTCAGGTCGAGGAAGAGTGACCCCAAGTCGGCAGACGGTGAGTTGCAAACAAAGATTTAGATTTCAGGCATCGGCCTGTAACCTAAAGAACCTAAGTGTATGACACAGACTCTGATGCGCATCGCTCAGACACCGACTCTGATGCGCATCGCTCAGACACCGACTCTGATGCGCATCGCTCAGACACCGACTCTGATGCGCATCGCTCAGAGCCGCGGTCCCCGGTTGTTCATCTGGTTTTTAGCGTTAAAGGCAAGGGTCAATGTGGCATGGACGTTCTGTGAGGTCAGTCCGTCCAAAATGGGAGATTATTATGTATTGTCTGATTAAAATGTATTATCTGAAATTATCATTCGTGGGACGTGGTGGTCGAGAGGTAGCGCTCTCGACTGTCATACTGATGGTCACGGGTTCGAATCCACACGAAGGTGAGGATTTGTTCTCGCGGCCTGAGGAGTCCCCGAGTCACCCAGCTCCGAATGGGTACCTAACTAGACAATAGTTAGGCGGCTGGGGTAATGCGTGGAACCCCTATAGCCGTGGCCTGTGACCGCTGCATCACTTGCCAACAGATCATCTCTCATGGTCTGTGGACGCAATTATCTTCTGCATAGAAGGAGCGTCTGTATATCTAAGATAAGATATCATTGAAATTTTAGCCAATGGAAAAATACGTGAAAAAAAAAAGCTGAAATCAACACACTAACGATATTTAAATCTGCTAGACAAGATACAGACCCTAGGCAAGCGTTAAGCATCAATAATCTTGTGTACACAAAAAACAACAACTTTTTCAATATATAAGATATAAAAAAAAACAATTAGTTTATTATTAATCTTTGGAAAGAACTGTAAAACATTAAATTTTAACATCATTTGCCACAATTTTGTAACTCAGATATATTATATCTACAGTTCATAACAAATCGTCTCTAAAATATTACCCCTGTTAAAATTTCATAATATGATATTCTACCTCAGCTGGTCAAGATTACATTGCAATCAACAACGTTCTTGACTTCGGACCCGGCGAGACAGTCCAGTCTGTGCGAGTGGTCATCATCGATGACGTAGGCAAGCCCCGACTGGAGGGCCTCGAGTCATTCCTGGTCCAGCTCCGGGGACCGGTCAACGGAGTCCTCGGGGAGCCTCAGTCCACTCTGGTCATCATCAACGACACTGTGTCCGACTGTAAGTTGGTCTGTGTCTTGTTTGTCATATTGGCTACTGTGTCCGACTGTAAGTCGGTCTGTGTGGTGTCTTGTTTGTCATATTGGCTACTGTGTCCGACTGTCAGTTGGTCTGTGTGGTGTCTTGTTTGTCATATTGGCTACTGTGTCCGACTGTCAGTTGGTCTGTGTGGTGTCTTGTCATATTGGCTACTGTGTCCGACTGTAAGTTGGTCTGTGTCTTGTTTGTCATATTGGCTACTGTGTCCGACTGTAAGTTGGTCTGTGTCTTGTTTGTCATATTTGCTACTGTGTCCGACTGTAAGTCGGTCTGTGTGGTGTCTTGTTTGTCATATTGGCTACTGTGTCCGACTGTAAGTTGGTCTGTGTCTTGTTTGTCATATTGGCTACTGTGTCCGATTGTAAGTTGGTCTGTGTGGTGTCTTGTCATATTGGCTACTGTGTCCGACTGTAAGTTGGTCTGTGTCTTGTGTGTCATATTGGCTACTGTGTCCGACTGTAAGTTGGTCTGTGTGCTGTCTTGTGTGTCATATTGGCTACTGTGTCCGACTGTAAGTTGGTCTGTGTGCTGTCTTGTGTGTCATATTGGCTACTGTGTCCGATTGTAAGTTGTTCTGTGTGCTGTCCTGTTTGTCATATTGGCTACTGTGTCCGACTGTAAGTTGGTCTGTGTGGTGTCTTGTCATATTGGCTACTGTGTCCGACTGTAAGTTGGTCTGTGTGCTGTCTTGTGTGTCATATTGGCTACTGTGTCCGAATGTAAGTTGGTCTGTGTCTTGTGTGTCACATTGGCTACTGTGTCCGACTGTAAGTTGGTATGTGTGCTGTCTTGTGTGTCATATTGGCTATTGTGTCCGATTGTAAGTTGTTCTGTGTGCTGTCCTGTTTGTCATATTGGCTACTGTGTCCGATTGTAAGTTGGTCTGTGTGGTGTCTTGTCATATTGGCTACTGTGTCCGACTGTAAGTTGGTCTGTGTCTTGTGTGTCATATTGGCTACTGTGTCCGACTGTAAGTTGGTCTGTGTGCTGTCTTGTGTGTCACATTGGCTACTGTGTCCGAATGTAAGTTGGTATGTGTCTTGTGTGTCACATTGGCTACTGTGTCCGACTGTAATACTGCTTGTATGTTTGTTTGTTCACACAATAACTGTGTCGCCCATCTCCCATGCCCACGACTAAAATAATTATTTGTCTATTCCCCAATCACCCCCACCCCCCCTCCCGTTTTTTATAGAGAACCCACAGTTTCAATTCAACCCATAAACTCCTTGTAACTTGCCTCCCATGACTCCTCGTCAGAGAATTACCGATAGGGAAACTAATTGGGGATTTACTTCAAATTTTACACACATTTTTTAACGGACTTTCACAACACAAATGATACATGCAGCTGTAAGCTGTTATACATACAGCTGTAAGCTGTTTGTTGATAAAAACTATTTATGGCATCGTTCACCAGTACCCAGCATGCAGTTCAAGGAAGTGACGTACAACGTTCGAGAGAACGACAAGGAAGTCCGAGCGATCATCATCCGGTCAGGGGACATCAATCACGAGTCCAGCGTCAAATGTTCCACACGACAAGGATCAGCCAAGCCTGGCGAGGATTACGTCGAGAGACTTGAAACAGACGACTCCGTGATCGTCTTTAACTCCGGTGAGTCAAACTGTGGCCAGCGTTCAATGTGTGTGCGTCTTGATGCGTACATCTTTGTTCGCTTGTTGCGCATCACTTTCCTTTGTTAACCCGTAAAACGTGTATTTGTTACTTTCGGTGACTCTTTCCTTAGTTTACTTGTAAAACATAAGTTTGTAATATTGTTGATGAGTTAAGTTTCATTTTGTATTTACTCAGCTTGCGAAATGTACACATATTTAGCGTTGAGAGATACTTAGATTTCTGATTGTAATTTGAACCATTTCAATGTACTTTTGGAAATGTCATTGTAAAATGGAATATTTTATTGTTCTTTGGAATCTTTTACACACTGTTGATATTTCATGATACCTTGGAAATTTTAAAAGTGCTTTGGAATCTTTCATTTAAAAAACAGCAACAATGAGGTACTGTAATATTTCAATGTATTCTATGATGTCAACCAAACACTACTGTCATGTGATGGATTCTTTAACCAAAAGTGTTTAGAGCCGTTCATCGCAATTCACATCTCGTCTCTGAGTCGGATATCTTATTCATTATGATAACTTTCAACCAGAGCTGCAATTGCTTAAGATTCCTTGTCTGAGTTTGAATCTTAATCTCTAAACTTCTTTCAGATTACTTGGGATGGGATTTGGTTAACTCAAACTATGAGTTCAAATAAGAGCGCGTAGTCTATGATAGAAAAAAAGACATTAAATCTGACTACAGCATCAAAGTGCGTCATTATGACCATCGATGGTACCAGAACTACCGCAACACCTTCAGTGAGACAAAACGTCGTGTCGGATCGGGTCCGGGTGCTCACGCCCCCATCTTTAACGACGCCCCTGATGAAAGTGCGTGTGACGGTGTTGTGCTGTAACTGGCTGCGGGGCGCTTCCTCCAGGTGTCCTCCGGTGAGAGGGTAACACCCTGACCCCCCACCACCCCCGGGTGCACGTCCAGTGGCCGAGTCCATGTTTATCTGTTGGACCAGGACAGTTGATACCCCCCCCCCNTGTGTCACCATCGAGCCTGTCCACCAATCAAAATGTCTTATGTCACCATTGAGTCTGTCCACCAATCAAAATGTCTTTTGTTACCATTGAGCCTGTCCACCAATCAAAAAGTCTTATGTCCCCACACACCCCCAGCAGACCCAGGGCTCGCCACTAATGAGCCGGGTTGCGCTCACCAGCGCCACTCGGCGTGGAGGACCTGTGAAGGGAGAGAAGCCCGCCTGTTTGTAATTATCACCGAGTTGTCCTGCCTTGCCCTTTTTAAAAACCGCGTCTTTCAATGGAGGCTATCTGGTGCCATCTTGTAAGGGTGCGTGACCCTGGATAGAGTCTGCCACCAGAGGGCGCAGTTCTGTTCTAGTAAGCCGCTTCGAGTTTCCTTCGACATAACACACACCAACAAATTACACATTTAAATAATATATGTAGAAAAACAGAATATATGTTGTTGTTATTTGCAAGGTTTTATTTAAAATTTATTTAAATGTTTATTCGAAGACTGCGTTACTTTTGTTGCTTATAAAAAAGAAAGAAAAAAAAAGGAAATTCATTCTTTTAATTTATAACATTCGCCTAAATCTACACAATTTAAGACGAGCTTCAAGTTTTGTCGGAGCTTTTATATAGATCTATATCCAGATCTATGTGAATTTAATTTTTCAACATTAAAATAGCGAGACATATGACGTCATTTCCTGAAGATATTTTGTGAAAATTTTAGTTTTTCATAAATCTCAACTTTTGAAGGAAGCCTTGCATTTAAAGAAAAAACTTTTTAGCGTTATCGAATATTTAAGGTTGAAAAATTTGTCCATTTGGTATATTTTTGTAAGGATATTCACGAATCATGATTATTAAAATAAAAATTATAATAGCAATAAATTATATAATTTTTCTGTGGAAAGAATATTGTCCTCATATTTCCTCAACTCCTCTACCATACAAAACTTTATTATTATAATAATCCTGAATTTGTCCACTGCCGCTTCTCTTTAGCTTTTTTTTAGAGCCAATGGTCTAGGGTAGTCTAGACTCTAGATTGGGTCTAGGGTAGTCTAGACTAGACCAGGTCTAGGGTAGTCTAGACTCTAGATTGGGTCTAGGGTAGTCTAGACTCTAGATTGGGTCTAGGGTAGTCTAGACTCTAGATTAGGTCTAGACCAACTCTAAAGTCTAGACTCTAGACCAACTGTGGAGCCTAGACTCTAGACCAACTCTAATGGAAAGCACTTGACATTCTGGTGTTGGCTAAGGTTGCAGCACCAAGCCGCCAAAGCTGGGCACAGCTGGGAATAATGACAGGTAGTTTATTCGCCTGTAAATAAACAAGTTTGAATTTTTTTAAATTTATTTTTTTAAAGATGGAATCTCAGCTTTAGAAGTGTCTGTCTAGTGCGTGTCTTTTCTTTTTTGCGGAGGTGCTCGTATTTTATTTGGTGGGGTCTTCACTTTTTTGTGTTGAGGGGGTCTAGTGTTATTTAATTTATATTTTCTTTCTGATAGGTATTCTCAAATTATTTGTGTCAGTGTGCTCTATGTTTTAATTTTATTTCTTGTTGTTTGGTTTATTTGTCCCAATGGCGGTCGCGCTCAGTTAAATGGCGGTGGTCCTCAATTTTGTAACATTTACCCCCCCCCCAAAAAAAAAAAAATAAAAAAAAAAAAACTCTCACAAAGCAATGTGACACGCGTGTGTCGTAGCGCACCCTTGCTGACTGGGCGTTGATATCATCTCTGCTATAGAAATATACGTGCCGGGGATCAACAATATCCGGGCATTGACAAACATCCGGGTATTGTCAGAACCCCTGAGTTGTCGAAATGTCCGTGCACTGAAAGAAAATCTTTGGCCATCGACCAAATATCCAGTTATCAAAAACAATTCCCCCCGACACGTAACAACAAACACAACAACAAAAGATGTTTTGAAAACTGAGATGCACAACGAAATAGAACTTCCGTGGAGGCCAAGACGAAATGATGGAGAAAAGTCGGAAATGGTGCCAAAATTCTTGTCGGTGGGGCTGAAGGGGGGGTTGAGGGGGAGAAAGGCACAAAATTAAGTCCGTTTAAGTTTGAAAAGCCATTTATCAATCCACCATTCCAGCCCAACACATTTGGGGTGCCGGGCGGGGAGCTGGTGAAGTTATTTGACAAACAACGCCGGGGTTTCAAATTACGAAGTGCAAAAAAAATCAACAAATGTTTGATTGCAAGCTCGTCACGAGTTAGAGCAGAAAAATGGTGGGTGAACAAGAAACTTAGACCTGCAGCCTCATTTAGGATTTCTATTCAATGCAAAACTTAGTTATCTCAACATTACAGATCTTATCAAACAATTACCGCAACTTCAGTGTTTACATCAAATACCACCTTCTTTCGTTTACACCTAGATACCACCTTTACTGAGTGCAACAAACACCACCTTCACTCTGTACACCAAACACCACCTTCACTCTGTACACCAAACACCACCTCCACTCTGTACACCAAACACCACCTCCACTCTGTACACCAAACACCACCTTCACTCTGTACACCAAACACCACTTTCACTCTGTACACCAAGCACCACCTCCACTCTGTACACCAAACGCCACCTTCACTCTGTACACCAAGCACCACCTCCACTCTGTACACCAAACGCCACTTTCACTCTGTGCACAAAACAACACCTTCACTCTGTACACCAAACACCACTTTCACTCTGTACACCAAGCACCACCTCCACTCTGTACACCAAACGCCACCTTCACTCTGTACACCAAACACCACTTTTGATATGTACACCAAACACCACCTCCACTCTGTACACCAAACGCCACCTTCACTCTGTACACCAAACACCACCTCCACTCTGTACACCAAACACCACTTTCACTGTGAACATGTAAGAACCAGACAAACTCTAATCATATATCACAGCACTCATCGAGGCAATAGTCTCTAACTGTCGATTCTCTTACAATCAGACTCTACTACATATTTCAATGTTCTCATTCTGTCACTTCTCTACATCTGTCACTTCTCTACATCTGTCACTTCTCTACATCTGTCACTTCTCTACATCTGTCAGGCTTTCCGTCACATCCCTGGGCCTGGTAGTTTTCTGCACCAGATAATCATCTGCAACTGTCTCTTATCTGCATCTGTTAGAGAAAACTCTCTCTGTCTGCCGCTGTTAATCTCCATGTTAGCCACGGGCCCTGGTCCCATGACAACAAATTCTATTTGTTAGCTGCACTTATAAATAAGTGAACCACTTTAAAGAAACTAGGCTGCAGGGCTAACCGCCAGCATAAACGTGAGCACGACAACCAAATTAGCTCGCCTCAGACTGGCAACTCAGCTCCGACATTCCTGTAGACATTACCTTCAAGGAACTTTCTTTGATTGCCACGGCCTAATGCACACCTGATTGTCTGCCAAAGTCACGTAATTGTCTTTGCCCACTATTATACTTCGTATCCCATGATTGTCTTTGCCCACTATTATACTTCGTATCCCATGATTGTCTTTGCCCACTATTATACTTCGTATCCCATGATTGTCTTGGCCCACTATTATACTTCATATCCCATGATTGTCTTGACCCACTATTATACTTCGTATCCCATGATTGTCTTGGCCCACTATTATACTTCATATCCCATGATTGTCTTTGCCCACTATTATACTTCATATCCCGTGATTGTCTTTGCCCACTATTATACTTCATATCCCGTGATTGTCTTTGCCCACTATTACGTCTGCGGTAAACTCACAATCTTCCCAGGTGGTCAAATGTTTTGTGTCACCATTGAGCCTGTCCACCAATCAAAATGTCTTATGTCACCATTGAGTCTGTCCACCAATCAAAATGTCTTTTGTTACCATTGAGCATGTCCACCAATCAAAATGTCTTATGTCACCATTGAGTCTGTCCACCAATCAAAATGTCTTTTGTTACCATTGAGCCTGTCCACCAATCAAAAAGTCTTATGTCACCATTGGGCCTGTCCACCAATCAAAATGTCTTTTGTTACCATTGAGCCTGTCCACCAATCAAAATGTCTTGTGTCACCATCGAGCCTGTCCACCAATCAAAATGTCTTATGTCACCATTGAGCCTGTCCACCAATCAAAATGTCTTTTGTTACCATTGAGTCTGTCCACCAATCAAAATGTCTTGTGTCACCATCGAGCCTGTCCACCATCCAAAATGTCTAATGTCACCATTGAGCCTGTCCACCAATCAAAATGTCTTTTGTTACCATTGAGCCTGTCCACCAATCAAAATGTCTTGTGTCACCATCGAGCATGTCCACCAATCAAAATGTGTTGTGTCACCATTGAGCCTGTCCACCAATCAAAATGTCTTGTGTCATCACTGAGCCTGTCCACCAATCAAAATGTCTTTTGTTACCATTGAGCCTGTCCACCAATCAAAATGTCTTGTGTCACCATCGAGCCTGTCCACCAATCAAAATGTCTTATGTCACCATTGAGCCTGTCCATCACTCAAAGGTAAGTAAGCTTTTAATTCAGTTCTGTTAATAGTGTTTTCTTCTTTTTTGTTGTAGTTTTGTTTGAATACTTCATACGGCTCTAAAATATCGTTGTCCATCACTGACGCAACATCCGATTCATGTGCCTTACAACGCTAGAACCACTGTTTCTTCTCTTTTTTTTCCCCGCCACCGTGGAACATGTGACTGACAAACGTGATCAGTTTGGAGATGGATGGGGTGGGATACGTTGGGATATGTCGGGATACGTCGGGATATGTTTTCTGTGGCCTCAGCATAGACCCCCGTTTATTGTTTATTTGCATTAAATAACACATTTTTAGACCTTTTCTAAAATTCGACTCCAACCTGCAGAGTTTTAAAAAAATACAGATTGGGGAGTGGGGGGAGGGGNCACCGTAAGATCCCAGTCCATCTCGTCAGAAATTTATTTTGCTGGCGAATGCATTTTTTTTCTTCAGAAGCGCTGCGCTTGATAAATGCTGAGTTACCGTGTGTGTCTTTACAGCAATACGTGAAGGCAATGGTGATGGATGATTGAGTGTAGTGGGGGGAGGGGGAGCTCACGCACTCACACACTGGCTCACACACAGACACAGACACGCACACTCACGCCTATACACACCAACTCACGCACTCACACACTGGCTCACGCACAAACACAGGCACGCACACTCACGCCTATTCTATGAAATCCTACTCACGCATACTTACACCAATACTAATACAAACAAACTCACGCCTAAATACAAACACAGACAAGCACTCGTACACGCACACACCCTAATACTCGAAAGAAACGCAACCACGCACATTATTATACATATTTCAGATATGTCGTTGAAGGCAAGTCAATGACTATATATATAAATCTCCTTTGAGAACCCTTGTGTCACGGCAACACGAATCACTTAATGGCGTAATAATCACACGACTTATCACTTCTGCCTTCTCGCTGTTTTCCCAAGCTTCACTTGTCAAGGGGAAGTGACTGCCATAAAAACAATGCTTCCCCGAGGTAGAATAAACCCTTAACAATGGTCTCCTCTTATTTATGCAGCAATTTGGTAAACAGCTTTAAGGCGTAAGGGAGACAACCTGATCATGGCAATTATGGCATGTACCTGGCTTTTTGCCATAATGTCCAATGGTTAAATGAACCATTTCATAAGAGATTTTTCCCCTCTTTTTTTCAGTTTTCCTCTGCGTTTTGGTTTGAGGGTATGGGGCATGAGATTTAAAAATATCAAAGAAAAATATCAGCTAAATAGATTGTACAATAAATGATGTTAATGATATTATTACGTGCAGGACAGTCCATTCAAAGATGTTACGTCATCGTTTCGGTGGCATGTTGACTAGGAGTAACAGTATCGATAAGCCGGAGTTACACACTTCAAGATGGGAACAAAAATAATGCACCAATAATAACTCGTTTTGAACATCCGCGCAAATTTGATAAATATGTAAATGAGATTTAATTTTTCTCCGCTGTTGATTGGCTGTAGGAGTTTGAGGGACCAATCGCTATCGAAGACCAGAAGCACAGCTGCCTCTTATTATTATAATATAGATATGCATTCAGTTACCAGTTTCATAATGACTTCTCCATAGAAGGGCATTTAAAATTATTATACTTCCACAATTAAGCTCTAAAATTAATCCCGTTAAATTGCTTGAAGTAAGAATTTTGTATACAAAATTTTTTACCATGAAAAAAAAAAAGATATAAATTTATAAATTCTTCTACATCATTTCTATTGCTGAGAAAAACAATATTGTACTAAAAAAAAAAAACCTAAAAGAATAACTAAAAACAATACTAAAAACAAAACCTAAAACAATACTAAAAATAAAACTAAAAACAAAACTAAAAACAATACCAAAAATAATACTGCTACAGTTTATATGGAGAAGCGCGGTATGTATTTGAATAGCTATAGAGCCGTTTTCGTCATCCTTGGCTGCGTCTTCTCCGTGATTTGCTGTCTTTCACCGGCATCAGTTATCTTTCGATGACAAGAGTTGATGACTGAGATAACATATCATTATTTTTATACGATTTTTTTCTTTAAAAATGACCTAGATAGATGTCTCGACAATTAGTCCTGAGGCAAACCGGCCTAGAAATAAATATGTGATCCGTAAATCTCACTGGAGTCTGTCTGGTGTATGGCACTGTTGACGCAGTAATTGCCTGTAAAGATGGCAGTTGATGGATGTTTTCCTGGAATAGACCATAGACTGGTTATTTCCTTGATATAACGATGCTTAAATATCAACAAAACATTATTGAAAAGTAATAACACAAAATACCGCTGGAATAAAGTATAAGTTGTAAACATATCTCCCCCCCCCCCCCCCACCAAATGAAGCTTTCACTTCAACTCCCCCTGAACTTCTCGACCGCCTCTCACCGCTGAAACTCAAACGTCGCTCACCACCAGACACACATGTAACATGGGATCTCACGGGTTGAACAAATCGCCGTCGCCAACATCGTAATGAGTTCACACACTGCATGACAAAGACAATTTCTAAGGCTTCTAAGGCCGTTTTTTAAAAAAAATTATGATGTTTTAAAAGAGTAGAGACATGACTAAAGATCACATTTTATGTTGCCGTTAGCGTCCGGATTTGAACTCCATGCATATTCTACGTCTATAGGATCACATTTTATTGTTTCGCTTTGTAAATTGAGTCTTTTATAAAGCTAAAAATTCCATTTAAAAAATCTGAGATTTGAACTAATAGTTCGTGGAAAATCTGAGCTTATAGGTCATGGCAGATCTGAGCTTATAGGTCATGGCAGATCTGAGCTTATAGGTCATGGCAGATGTGAGCTTATAGATCATGTGATATCTGAGCTTATAGGTCATGTAATATCTGAGCTTATAGGTCATGTGATATATGAACTTATAGGTCTTGGGAGATCTGAGGTTATAGGTCATGGGAGATCTGAGGTTACAGGTCATGTGATATCTGAGCTTATAGGTCATGTGAGATCTGAGCTTATAGGTTATGGGAGATCTGAGCTTATAGTTCATGTTATATCTGAGCTTATAGGTCATGGAAGATCTGAGCTTATAGGTCATGGGAGATCTGAGGTTATAGGTCATGTGATATCTGAGCTTATAGGTCATGGAAGATCTGAGCTTATATGTCATGGGAGATCTGAGCTTTTAGTTCATGTGATATCTGAGCTTATAGGTCATGGAAGATCTGAGCTTATAGGTCATGGGAGATCTGAGCTTATAGGTCATGTGATATCTGAGCTTACAGGTCATGTTATATCTGAGCTTATAGGTCATGGGAGATCTGAGCTTATAGGTCATGGGAGATCTGAGCTTATAGGTCATGTGATATCTGAGCTTACAGGTCATGGGAGATCAGAGCCTATAGGTCATGGGAGATCAGAGGTTTTAGGTCATGTGATATCTGAGCTTATAGGTCATGTGACATCTGAGCTTATAGTTCATGGGATATCTGAGCTTATAGGTCATTCAGACATGTCGCTGAAAGCAAGTCATTCTAGTCCGCCAGCGGCCGGCAGTATAATGAACAAGTTGCATGAACAGATGACCACCGTCCACCTGTGGACATGACACGTGTATTAAACTCGCGATCTCTCTATTTTCCTTGCAGGTGATTATGCCAAAGAATGCGTCGTGAAGCTCATAGACAACTTCCTGTTTGAAGACACGAAACACTTCCAACTGGTTCTGACGTCAGCACAGAGTGCTTCACTGAAGGCGGCCAAAATCGGACTGCAAAATTCCACCACGGTGACCATCGGAGACGAAGATGACTGTAAGTAAAGTCAATAGTGGAGGCCGATTTGACATGTTTCTTTGTTTCGAGTCGAACTCAAACGTCCATAAACGAACAGTAATTTGATTTAATTTTTAAAACTGTAATTTAAAACAAAATTCAAAAATGCTTTTACAGATTAAAAAATGAAAACTAAAACACTTAAAAAGCTATCTGAAAAAAAAGAAAGAGGAACAAATTTGTCTTATTCTTACCTATAGCCGATATTGGTTATAAACAAATAGAAACTGTAATAGTTTAAGATCTATAGAAATTGGAAAAACAAGGAAAAAATCTTTTGAGTCGTGGCATTTTTTTTTAAGGTCTGGTTTTAATAAAGATTGTCCAAATTAGCTTTATTCTTAAAACGTTCTTAAACAAATGGTCTTAGCAAAAAACAGAAAATTGGTTGAATATCCATGTAGTTGGCACATGTGACCATTGGTCAGGTGTTAGTCTCACAAAACTCTGGGCATCAGGTCGCTAACATCGTCGGTCGCGCTCATCCCCAGATCCGATGATCAAGTTGTCAGACACCAGGTACACGGTCAAGGAGCCGATGTTCAGGGAGGAGAAGTCTTACCTCAAGATCCCCGTGTTGAGGGATGGCGACCTCTCACAGACCGCCATCGTCAGCATCAACACCAAGGACAGCTCGGCCACTGCTGGGGTCGACTACAGCGGCTTCTTTAAAGGTGAGGACGTGGCGGGTGTGGGAGTGAGTCGGGGGGGGAGAGGAGAGAAGCAACGGTTTTGGCCGACTGAGGGATGGACACGAATTACATTTCTTGTTTCTTGAATTGCTAGCTTAGTTAACCAGGGACTCCCAACTTTATGCAGTACTAACGCCTTAACAAAAAAAAAAATATAAAAAATAAAAAATATAAAAAATAAATAAATTTTGTCAACCATCTCTAACTCGAAGGCTGGTGCAGCCTGTAAGTCAATAAAGAAATACTTACTCTCGCACAATTCTTCGGTACACAAGGGCAGACTACGAACCCATCACCACCCCCATCTCCCATAGTGATTGCACACAAATTTTAAAAAATCCATGGCCCAGCCGTCATATTGTCACCTCACTCTAACCTACCCAGCCGTCATATTGTCACCTCACTCTAACCTACCCAGCCGTCATATTGTCACCTCACTCTAACCTACCCCAGCCGTCATATTGTCACCTCACTCTACCCT
>MUZC01004747.1:221407-244362 GCA_002072015.1 Radix auricularia | reverse complement strand
AAAAAAAAAAGAAACCCCTCACCCCAAAAAACAAACAAACAAACAAACAAAAACAACCTTCTATTGTTTTAATTATAACCCAGTGATGGCGAACCTTTTTGGGCCCGTTTGCCGAAAATTCAATTAAAACCAACTTATATGTAGTAAAATACCAACACGAAGTGCCGTTAAAGTGGTTTGATTAAGGAAGTATTACTTAAGTTCTTGCCGGCTGACGAGGCTCTGCGTGCCGTCTGATGAGGCTCTGCGTGCCGGCTGACGAGGCTCTGCGTGCCGCCTGATGAGGCTCTGTGTGCCGGCTGTCGAGGCTCTGCGTGCCGGCTGACGAGGCTCATGCGTGCCGTCTGATGAGGCTCTGCGTGCCGGCTGATGAGGCTCTGTGTGCCGTCTGATGAGGCTCTGCATGCCGGCTGACGAGGCTCTGTGTGCCGTCTGATGAGGCTCTGCGTGCCGGCTGACGAGGCTCTGCGTGCCGTCTGATGAGGCTCTGCGTGCCGGCTGACGAGGCTCTGCGTGCCGTCTGATGAGGCTCTGTGTGCCGGCTGTCGAGGCTCTGTGTGCCGGCTGTCGAGGCTCATGCGTGCCGTCTGTGGCACGCGTGGTTTAGGTTCGCCATCACTGTGACCCATATTATTATGGTTTTTAATTGTACTTACTATAGGTATAAATTTGAATAGCCCATGCTGTATTGTTATCATTAATTAAATCTTCTGCAAGTCCTACAAACATTTGTCGACTCTTTCTGTCAGCCCTGTAACCCCAAACATCCCAACTACGAGAGCTCCAGGCCTCAGTGTGACGGCCAGGGTATTGATGACACTCTGACACTCTTCAGATGGAGGGCCACGACCTTGACCCAAACAGGGGCGGTGTCCACTGAGGTCCAAGACATCGAGTTCAGTACTTTCTTCACCTCGACCAAGTCCATAACCCTGGACAGTGTTTACTTTACTGGCGGTAAATATACATTCATTCCTCACACGCACCTTGAAATAAAATGTTCAGTGCATTTTTTCAATAAGTTTTATTCATTTTTAAAAAAATCTCAAAATCATGTTTTATACTTTTTGATCAATATTTTCAAGTCTCTTTTTTTTTTAAAACTCTCTGCCAAAATTCACATTTAAAAAAAAAAAAAAACTAAAAATAATTCTTTATGTCTAAGAGCAGATTAAAAGCCATTCGATTTTGACAACATTTGATACCATTTGATGTTTGGAGAACCTTGAGTAATGTATTAACAGAATTCATTGGTCATCAAATTTAACATCAGTTACATTAAATATGGTTCAAAAGGTAGCAAAGTCCAGTGTGGTGCCCGAGCTGTAAACCAAGAAGGTGACCCTGGCATTGAGCTGTTGAGTAGTCTGAAGACAATTCACCCAGAAAGTGGAATCTGTGAACCAAGGTCAATGGATTCTATCAGTGCTGAGCCTTTCAGAGCTAAAATAAAGTATACAAGTGAGTTAAATGATTATTTAATTTTAACAGTAGGTCTCGGCCCAAAGATTAATTGAGATATTTTGTAATGCAAACTTCATACTTAGAAGTAAATATTGCCATGCAAGAATTCTATTTTAAATTTATTTAATAATTCAACAATGTACTGAGATTACTTCAGTTTAAAGTCAGGAAAGGAAATTTTTATGATAACATACCGAATACTGGGATAATTCATTGATTTTTAATAACGATAACTTTTGTCACCTGATTTTAGGCCACAATAACCCAAAACATCCCAAGAAAGTAAAAATGACCATCACCATACCCCATCGTGATGGAATGCTGCCAGTCTTCTCACCTCAACCCATCATTGACTTTGATGGTGCTCTCAGTAAAGATGGCGGCAAAGTGACCAATCAGATGTGCTCAAACCTGCATGATTTTAAAGAGGTAATTGTTGTAATTATGCTATGAAGAGACAATAATCGTTTCCCTTTTTTTTTAACTTATTAAAAATAGAGTATTTAAAAATTTAACCCACTTATAATTTCTTCAAAATATTTTGGGATAATTAAGAGCTAGAATTTATAGTTGACATTCCTTCCATGGATTATAAATTAAAAGATCAACAATTTTAAAAAATATATAACAAACATTTTTTTAAATTTTACAATCTTAATTTTTATTAACAATACAAATTTCTATAAACAATATTATAAATTTTACTATTAGTTATTTTATAACTAAAGGGAACTGTATGTTTGTCAGTACGAAAAGTCACATTGATTATTTTACTCATTTTTGTTAATTTGAACCCAAAAGAGTTTCAGAGTTTTCCGAAAACCTCATGGCACATTAAGAGTTAAACAAAAATTATTGGGAAGATAAAAAATTATTCCTAAAGTTTACTGGGTTATTCATATTCACACTGTTTCCATATTTAAATTTACATAAAATATCTCAGGCACCAACAGAGTATGGTTTCTCGTCCAATGGCACACAGAATCGTATGATATCTGGTGACACTTTGCCCTACCAACATAGTGTCAGAATGAGATCGGAACAAACCCTTAAATTTTACAAGTAAGTTTTTTGTAAACATTTATTGAAAAATAATAGCATTTTAAAATGACAGGCGAGTTCATGATATCAATGGGGCAAATAATTAACATCAGAGTTTGTGTAAGTACATTAAGATCTATTCAAATTTAAGGAATACAATGAAACAATTTTTTTTTAAATTTTGAATTTAGTTTGGTGAAGAGGTTCAAAAATGACTTACCCAACAATATCTCAACAGGAACTAAAGTTAGGTTATTTGCTGATGATTGTATAATCTATAGAACAATCAAGTCAGAACAAGATAGCAAAATTTTACAAAAAGACTTAGATGAATTAATAAAATGGGAAACTAACTGGAGTATGTCCTTCCACCCAGAAAAATGTCAACTGCTAAGAGTAACAAAGAAAAAGAAACAAATAAATTCAAAATATTTCATTCATGGAAAAGAACTAACCCAAACTACAGATGCGAAATACTTAGGAGTCATAATAAATGAGAAACTATCTTGGAATCCCCATGTCAATGAAGTTATTAACAAATCTAACAAAACCTTAGGCTTTATAAAAAGAAACTTTTACAAATGTAACAAAGATATAAAACTAAAATGCTATCTCACCCTGGTGAGACCTATACTAGAATATGCATCTTCAGTATGGGACCCATCCACCAAAGAAAATATTGATAAGTTAGAACAAATCCAAAAAAGAGCTGCCAGATTCATTACTGGAGAATATTCAAAACTGACAAGAGTAACACCATTAGTTAAATCATTAAACCTTGAAACACTAGAGGATAGAAGAACCAAGAGTAAATTAGTAATTATACATAAGGCAATTAATTCTAATTTAGAAATACAACACAAAGATAACCTAATACAACCCTCAAATAGACATAAAGACAAAAACACCTTTTTTATTCCATATGCAAGAACAAACACATACAAGTTTTCTTTCTTTCCGTCCGGTATTCGGGCGTGGAATGGGTTGCCTGAAGAAACCAGGAAAGCCACCACTTTATCATCTTTTAAAACTCTAGTAAGAATACAGGACTAAACACAAACCATAGAAATACGTAGGACGCAATAATCTTCTGTACAGAAGGAGCGTCTGTAACATATAAGATAAGATAAGATAAGATAAGTTTGGTTGAATAAAAATTAAATTCCTTTTTTGAAGTCTTTAACAAAAACTGTCCATAAATTCAAAATACATTTTAACTGTCTTTCAGCTTTTCCACTATTAATTGCATATTTAGAATTGCCTCAAGTAGAACACAATAATCCCCAATTTTTTTATATTGAAACTCAAAAAATTGTAGGGAAAATATGTTTATTACTGTTACTAAAAGTCTCAATAAAATTACTGTGTACATCAAACATAAATTATATTCTTTGGGTTCAAGTAACACACTTAACCACATTGACATGTTACTCTCTGATCATTAAATCCAAATGTTAGTGCCTTAAATCCAACATTTGCTTAATTAAACAATCTCAACTACGATTTTATGAAATTAGTTACTATCAATAATTTGTTATATATTTTCTCATGGTCTTACCATCAGCTAAAAACCTAAAGGGTATTTTCTATTTATTTATGTAACTTAATAATAATTTTTTTATATATTCAAGGATCAATAATGAAATGTATTTATTTATTTTAAAATGCATTCCTGCTTTCCACTTACCTTTCAGAAACCTTGACCTAAAGTCTTGCTTGTGGACATTTGAGAGCTACTTTGACTTGAGTGATCTAATTTCACAATGTGGTGGGGAAATCAAGGTGGAAGGTCAGGTTAGTGAAAACAAAATTTCTTCACATCTTATTCAGAAACAATTAAGAGGAAATATGGTGAAGCTTCATGCAGTGACAATATTGGCTATTGAAATGGATGCTTTGAATGAAAGTCTGTCTTTGAAGAAGAAAAAAATTTCAGAAAGGAACTTTAGGAAGGGAAAGTGATTGTTCCCATTAGATGAACTAAAAGGGAATTCTAAACTCTTTTTTTTCCCAGAAAACGATTAATCAGACACACCAATATTCAAAATTACTTTTGAAAAAAAATTCTATTTTGAAATTGGTGTTTCATGGATTTGGTTTTTACCACATATAAACACATTACAAACAATTAGAGGAAGTCTGAAATAAAATAAAAATCATGTTAAGCCTGGCACCTATTGGAATTCAGGACGTGTTAGCGCATTTTCGTATTATGTATCAGTACTTATGTTAGATATCAGAATTATGTAGTTATCAGTAATTGTGTTTAGATTTTAGACATATTTTTATGAATTTTCTTGTGTAATGAATATACCTGACATTTTTTTAATTTAAAAGTCATTTCTTTACATTTTAAAAAAAAAATTATTTTCTCTTTAATCTAACTACAAGTCACCACAAATGATGACGTAAAACTCTCTAAACTTTTACACATATTCTAATGACGTCAACTAAAAAAAAACAACTAATTCTTTTGCACCCTTTCGCACCACTCTTCAATGCTTGAAGAATTATGCATTCGACTTCCGGCAATGGCGGCCGTTCCCTGCGCTAGTGTTACCTCTCGATTCGAAATATTTTTTGGTAGATTTAACGGGGTTTTTAAACGGATCGAGTAACTGAGTGTTGATGCACAAATGGCAGGTCAGGGCATACAAAAACATATATACATCATGGGTCTAGGACTTATGGATGCTGTGATCAAGGGTGATGACGGACGGACGGACGGACGGACAAAACAGGTGCAATAGCGATTTCGACATCTCGAAAATGCGCTAAAAAGTGAATAATTCTTTACAGAATGTTGATCCTTTATAAAAAAAAAAAAAATAATTTAACCAACAAAATTACCAAATGGAGCTTATAATTCAAAACATATATTAATGAGTAATTTTTTTTTCCAATCTATTTCACAGGGAGTAAACACAAAGCAATCCTACTTATCATTCAACATTCCTCTCCACTTGTATTATGTGTTCCATTCACCTGTCAATAACAAAAACTGGATTCATTTTGATGTGGAATCTAAACTGCATTTAAGTTTTGTCTATGACACGCCCATGTTGTGGGAGAAAGGCATCAGCAGCAGAGATGGAGCCAATGGACTGCAAGGTAAATGCATTAACTACTGACATAAAAAACAGATTGTTTCATACCAGAGTAATTTTCTAGTACTTGCTTTCAGTTAATTAAACAAAATTTATTCTAGTATTTATTTATTTGTTTTAAAACCCCAGAAAATCTAACATTCACTTCACTTACCGTTTATTTTAAAAAATGCATGGTTATAGCTTTCATCAACATCAAGTATCTTAATTTTTGAAAAGAAAAAAAATCTTTGATCAATTGATTGTGGGGCAATAAGAAATAGAAGAATAAGCTATTCAGATATCAAGAGTTATTCTAATAAGTAATTATAGAAGCCATTCAGATATCAAGAGTTATTCTAATAAGTAATTATAGAAGCTATTCAGATATCAAGAGTTATTCTAATAAGTAATTATAGAAGCCATTCAGATATCAAGAGTTGTTCTAATAAGTAATAATCTTGAATAGACATAAATTCAAAGTAATATGGCTAAAGAATCATTTACTTAGCTCTTTTGCAATATTTCTTTTTCAAAAAGTGATACAATTGTCCCATACAATTAAACAATTGTGACAATAAAACTAATTTAAAATATTTTGATATTCCAGGTTCTTTGTACCCACTGAGTATTATATACAGAGAGGATGGTCGTCTGGTTGTGTCTTTTCTCACTGAGGCCAGATTTAATGGACAGTTTGTTATGTCCCATGTTGACTCAGCTTATAAGTCTGTAGTTTCCTCCCCTGATCATCCTGACATCATTTTCTACCTGGAACTGGTTCAGCACGAGCAGTCGGAGCAGGAATGGAGTTTTATTTCAGAGTTGACTGTGAGTGTTAATTAATGTTAAAAATACTATGTTTACTATTTCTAGGTAAAAAAGTATTTGATCAGAATAGAGTTTGTGGGAGAGTTGCTATCTTGGCAAATACAAATTAACATGGACATTTGGATCAGAGCTACAGAAAAACTAATATAAAAAAAGATACTTATACATTATAAATTTTAAAAAAAAATTTCAACAAATTCTGCTTTTGAAATTAATCGTCTGTACAGTGATCCATAAATAACTGATAAAGTAAGTTACAGACACTGACAAATGATTTAATAACCTTGAATTTCTATATTAAACTTAAATAATTCAAAGAAAAAGAATATTTATACATATTTAAAAAATTCATTTTTTATGTTACATATTTGATTGCTTTTAAAATTCCAGAAAGCAAAAGTGGGATTTTTAAAAATAAATTGTTGTTTTAACTTCCACAGGGACTAAGGGACTTTTCGGGCACATACATTGTACAACTGATTCCATGTATCGTGTCCCTTGATCCCAAGTTCAATCCACCCAATGGTTGCAGTCCCCAGGCACCCTTGACCTTTGAAATACCAATCAGAATCAGACAAGTCAGTGACCCTGTTGCGGCTAAATATAGCCTAAATACAAACTTGTATCTAACAAGGAGAAGAGACCTGTGGCTATCTGATAATGATCTTGTTATAAAAGATGCTTTAAATGATGCATTCTCTCCATGTAAGTAAAAGTTGATCTTAAATTTATAAAAATAATATATATGTTATTAATACGATAATAAATGTTTAGTCTTTCAAAAATTTCTTCTTATTTTTTAGTAGCTTATCATTTGGTCTTACCATAGCCTTTTCAGAGAATAATATTTACTAACTAAAAAAGAATTTGGACTTTTAAATTTGATGTTTCTTTGGCTATGTTACAAGCCAGAGCATTTCTATTTTCAAGACAATGGAATAATGATCCTGCTTATTATCAGCTTCAAGTAAATTGATGGAATAAAAGGGAATTCATCAGTTTAAAAAAAAAATTTAATTCATTTAAATAAAATTTATTTTACTTCAACTATTACCAGTTGACAAGATCTATGGACGAATTGACGTTGATCCAGTTCAAAATTTAGGACACTCCTATGACTTAAGCATTGATAAACTCTTCCTTTGCTCTGGGAAAAATGGGCACGTTCCTAAGTATGACCCAGATAATGGAGAATATGGCTGCTTGGCAAAGTCTCCCAACCTTCAGTATAATTTTAAAATTTTGGTAAGTTTAAAAAAAAAGATATGAATAGTTTTTAAAAGAAAACTATTAGCACATGATAGGATGAAGAAATTTATTATATAATATGGAAAATAAAAATTGAAAATAAATTTTCCGTGTATTTGTAACTAGTTTTGCCTTCAATGGTAGATAATTTTTTTAATGTATATAAACGGGATGAATCAGATAAAACAAAAGCAACACAATTATCATGGATGATTTAAAACATGCTGGTCATTTGTTGGTCACATTTTCAGGATAAAGGATCCCCCACTTTAGTAGATACTAAATTTGGAGATGTTCCATTCAAAACCACACCAGCATCTGAAGACAGTAAAGCACTTGAGTTGTTCAGGAGAGTTGGTGCAGACGGCTTTTCATTGGACTGTCAACCTGTCTATCTGGTGAGTGAAAATCTCTGGAGCCAAACATTTGAACTCATTCTGAATCAGCTCCTCAATTCTGATCTCTTCTTGATAGCATATATTTTGATTAGAGGTTTTGCTGTCCAATCAGCCAATTATTCAATGCTGGTATTCTCAAGAATATTTTCCAATCCATGTTTAATTTTTATTAACTGTTTCTCATCCTCCCTGTAAACTGTTAATTTCAGATGTAATAGAATTTAGAGTGATTCTACCAGTATCTATGCAGAAAACAAAGTATTATTCCAGATCTATTTAGTGATATCATCAAAGTCCTAAAGCATAATACAAAGTTATTTGTGCAACAATTTTAACTAGAACATTTTTTGCCACATGATGAAATACATAAGAAATGAGAAAAATCACATTAATATTTAAACTACTTCAAAATGTTTAATCTCCTGTCTGTCTTTAAGGTTGACCCTGGACGTCAATGGTTCCTTCAAGCCATCTTTACAGTCAGGTCTTTAAGAAATTCTGGCAGAGGCACTTGGAAACGAAGCACTCCTGGGACGGACACATTACACATGTTTGAGGCCCACCGAGAGAAACGAGAGGGAGATGACACATTAGGTGTGGGCGTGGATGGGAAGGGCACCAATCTCATCCGCATCCAGTTAGACTACGTTAACTCCAACGGGCTAGATGCACAGTTGGATGCCAGCATATCGTCTGACACAGAGATACCATTATTGCCCATCATCATTGCAGTTGTGGCTCTCATACTCATCGTTTGTATCATTATTGTTGTGTTGTTTATAAGGCAAAGAAGGAAATCTTCCTCCCCACCCCCATCTCCCACCAGCACTATCACCATCATTAAGAATGGCCATAGTAAAGTCATAACCACAACACAACATTACAAGGGCACAGCAGAGGTATGATTGCCACAGCAGAGGTATGATTGCCACAGCAGAGGTATGATTGCCACAGCAGAGGTATGATTGCTCTTTCACATGTTTCGACACACTCAACAGCTTTAACATTCATGTTGCTACCAAACATTTTTAAAAAAATTCCAAATATTTTTTAAAAAATATTGTACTTTGTATTTATTTGCATTTACTTTTGTCATTTTCTGATTGGGAATGTCATAATATTGTGTTTTTATGGTGGATTTTAGTAAGCAGGGAAGGCATCGTTCTGGATTTAGAGTTGTTTATAGTAAAATATTTCCTGAGCTTTTCTTTTTACAACTGCTGCCAAAGATTTTTTAATTATTTTTTTTAAAGCCATTATGATTATGCAAGTGTGTGTACATATTACAGTTCTATGACTGGACATTAAATAAACTCTTGTAAGACATAAATATCCTTCCTTGATCTAAACTCTTCTGGTTTGTCCCTGTGATTTAATTTATTTAATGCTTTACATAATAAAAGTAGTCATTTTTTTTCTTTAAAATTCTATTTGTTTTGCTGTTGTGCAGATATATTTGATGTCAAAGTAGAATCCTAATTCAACACTTTTTATATGCTTGTCAATTAAGCATTTTTTTTTTACTGTTATGTTTAAAAGGACAAGTTGTCTTTATGATATGTATAGCAATTTGTCTTTAAATAATATTTAATGATAATCTCCCATTTTTTGAAGATATAACTTAACAGTTTACTCAATGCTCTCCTGGGAAGTTGCAGATTATCTATTTGTAAAATGAGTTTTGAAACAGATATTCATAAATCTATTGTGTGAGTCTGTATACTTACATAACAGAAATTTGTGCTTTTTAAGTGTTTTCTAGCATATCACGTTGTTGACATGACAGGGTTACTACATATTATTACATAAATAACTAATCACTAGCTGTGCTGGCACTTTCAAGAAGAGAGGCTCAATGAAATAAAAAGCTATGGAAGATGATGTAATTGTTTGAATATGTTTATAAATATCACAAGGAAAATATCATTAATTTAAGTGTGTTTTTTCTTTGTTTGTTTTTCAATAGATGATTTTATTCCTTCAACGTTCCATGATACACAATTTAAAAATGTAAATAACTATTTATCTTATGTATTGATTTGTTTCATTCATAATGTTTATAAAAATGTGATTATTTCATTTGGATATTTAGTTGTACTCCATTATAATTAATTATTGATGTAGTCAATATGTTACTAATCCCAGCTTATCTCTGTCGTAGTTAATCATTGACAGTAGAAGTTGTTTGAGATCTTGCTCATCTTTGTCTCTTTTCATAGCAGATATTCATGAACAAACATTTCATGTAGATTCACTTATTCCTCTCTCATTCTTTTGTGCAAAAGTCCACAATCTTAATTGTTGGGAGAGCCATTTGTAATCTAGACTTTATGATACAAATATTTCAAAGTTGAGTTTTTAGATTAAATCCTTATCTTGGATTCAATTATTTTTGTGTGCATTTAGTTCATGTGCCAGTAAATTTATTTATCATGCCATTTCCTATAATTTACTTTAATGTCTCCAGCAAGTAATCAAATGTAAGTCAAGAAATGTAAAGTCTGATCAGATATTGATGTAGACTATAGGCAAAACTAAAAGCTAGTAGTATGCAAAATAAAAAGATAATATACCATACCAATGTCTGAAAGGCCAAATAAAATTTTTTAAGATCGTTAGGGCTTTAATAAAATTATTATTAAGACCTTGCCTTTTTTCTCATTTTTCAATTAGCTTTTCTTGAAACACAAATCATGTCAATGAAATCTGTAACTAGTGACTCGGAGGTTAGTTTTATTTCTCCAAAATGAGATCTACATTAAATGAATATTTTTGTCAAAGTTTAATTAGATATTTAAAATCCCCCAAAATGACTTGAAACAGTAACAATATGCTAGAAGAAAATAACTCAAGGAAAATGAACTGCTGTTTTATATTTTTTACTTAATCATTTTATATTTAATGTTTGTTTTCTGAATTTGTTCAGAGTTATGCTCAGTTTATTATAAACTCTTGAACATAATACTCATTTGAAATTATTATTACTTTGTAAATGAACAGCATTCATTCTCATCTTACATGTTATGTATATGTTTGAAATCAGGATTGGCGAGATTATTGAATTCTCACTAAAATTTGGTGCATGATATGAGTAATTTATTCATCAAGTTGCCAGTTTTAAATGGCTCGTTTTAGTGAGAAGATTTTTTGTTCAACAAAATAAATAATATATGCATTTGTTAAGACAATGTCAATATTGATATTGGCAAACAATTGTTTCAGGATTAGCAATCAGTTTTAACATTCACTATGCATTTTGTAACAATTTTTTACTTTTATTTGTTAAATTCATTCAACATGGTAATTTTTTCCCATTTATAACTGACATTATTCTTAAACTAAGCTCAATGTATGTATTATATAATTTATATTTCTTTCTCAATTAAAAAAAAATTCTAGATGAAATAATCAATTCTTTTTCTAAAGTAGTTGTGGTTTATTGTATCTTCTTTATTAACCCTTTTCAACCAGTATTTGATGCCGATTACTATCATGTTTAAAACTGAGAAATTTATACCAATGATCATCAATTTAAATTACTAACAAATGGAGAGTTTACATAAAAATTTAATGATTATTTAATAAATTTTCTAGAGAACCCATCTTTTACTTGAAAAGATGTCATACACATTAATAGTATTAATAGACAAATGGAAGAGCATTTTATGGTACAATTCCTTCCCTTGAAATCTAAATACATATGTTTATGAAATGTTACATTTAAAAGTTTACTTAGTTGAAAGAATTATCTTTTCACTATACCATAACAAATTTATTTTCCAGTTTTTCATAGACAAACAATAGTTTATTATAACTATGTGTAAACAGCATTGTTTTTTGTTTGGTCAGTTATGCAATATCTTATCTATGGCAATTCTGTTTGAATATGAGACTGTGCAAGATAAACATGTCCTTGAGTGCCTTTATGTCTGTATGTGGTAACTGAATGTGTAATCTAGATTGCATAACTCACCTAGATGATTTTTTTTTCATTCATTCCACTGCTGTTATTGCTGTGATTGCGGCCAGGTGTTTGTATTACAATGGTTATTAAACTACTCGAAGAAGACTTTGGGCAGAATAATAGTTCTGTAATATATTTATTTTAGGGCTGTGGAAATTAACGTGTAATTGATACATTTTGTATCGATTAAAATTATTTTAATTGATAAAATAGCCATTGATATTCAGGAATATGCGTGAGACAATTCCAAAATTTATTAATAAATAATTAATTATTATTTCCTTTTTTATGTACAAACTTATCCATTAAAAAAAAATTTTTTTTTTTAAATCATATAAAAGATGAAACATTATTTTTACTTATTTAATGATAACAAAATTTAAATTCATTGACATTATATTGAACTACTTATATTTAAATAAAAAATGTCAATTGCCTGCTTTTGTTACTTCCCTTGAAATTTACACTTTAATGAAGTCATACGTCTAATTTTTAGCTTTAATAAAAATTATAAATTAATTGTTTGGTAATTTTTTCAAAAGTCAATTATTAAATTTAAATTAATTGAAAACAGCCCTAATTTATTTATTTATATATTTCTGCTAAGGCTATTAAATGAAAGATTTATAAAATTTTCACTAAGCTTTTTAATAATAAATTCAAATTACCCAATCTTTTGCCAATTAATTTGTATTATAGCTGGGTAGACTTTTTAAAATTTCAATCTTGATAGTATTTTAAACTATTTTGTTTCATTTTAAACATTTTAATTGAACATAGTTTTACTAGGGCTGGTGCTGATTAAAGAAATTTTGTTTGATTTTTCTGGAAATTAAATCGATTCATTCATTAATTATTTCACGAAGTCGGTTACAACGCTTACAACGCGGTAATTCCATGGCTCCCAAAGTTTGTGATGTAACACAGCAAATTTGTTCTGCTGTGCAAGAAATAAGGAAAAAAACAACACTTTTTGTTTGTGTATGCACATCTAAATAAATAATAAAAATATGAGGGAAAAGTATGTAACACAAAATATAAATTATTAATAACTTGGGAAAAAATATTAGAAACATTTTCTTAAATTTTAATTGATCAATTATTAATCTATTAAAAACTTTAATGATTAATCCATTAATTAATCATTAATTTCTGCAGCCCTAATTTTTACCAATTATCATTATAAAGATTGCACTTGCTAATGAAATTATATTACATACATTTTTTTGTAAAATGCCATTACTTACAAATTAACAGAAAATTTTAGCTGAGGTGAAAAAATCATATGTAATAGAGATTTTTTTATAATAGGAAAGACATTTTAATACAAAATTGAAAATATTCATTTGGATTTTAATTTGAATTTTTTAAAAATATGTGTATATATATATACGTTTTTATAATTTTGTATTGTTTAAATCATTTGTAAATGTTAAGCTCCAGCTTCCACAGTTACATCAAATTTAATTGTATTTGAAGCCTAAAAACCTGTTCTTTTATGAATCCTGAATTCCTTTGTAAGTCTAGAAAGAAAGTACATGTCCCCCAAACCTATGTTAACCTAGATAATGAATTGTCATCTTAACTCAAATAGGAAGAAGGACATTACAACTTGATACAAGTCTTTTAAATCAGGGAAAACATTTTAAATATTTCCAGCCTCATGAGATGCTAACTTTCCTGGTTTGGTTTGATGTTTTAAAAAAAAAAACAACTCCACCCAATCTAAGAAAAGATGGTCAAGTATAGAAAATCTTTCCAGCAGAATTTATATTTAATTTGTTATGTTAATAATAAAGGCTTCCTTAAAATGTTCAAATAAAGACTAAAACCTTAAGTGTGTGGCACATCTATGTGAATGTGAAGTTGTAGATTTCCCTCAGTGAGTTTCATCATTAAATGTTCTACTAATTCTTGTGTGCTCATGAAATAATCCATCTTGTTCTTGTGAGTGCTTTAATAATTTATTACTTGTTCAAATAATGTGCAACTTTTTAAACAAGTTTATATCGTTCTCTGCCTTTTATTTTCATGCCGATGTGTCAAATAAATTAATTAAATTGTTCCAAAATATTTAACAGCTTGTGACATTATTTTTAAAACACTTTTTAAAAGTTGATACTCTTAAGTGTTACTTTTAAAATTGATTACTTTTAAACTTATTTACTTTCAAACCAAGATTTTAGCTATCAGTTATAATAATAAGAGTCTTGACATAACAAGATACTGATACCAAGAACAAAAAAAAACTCCTGCAAACTGCATAATTTAATTGTCACTGCGACTTCTATAAATTTATTTATTAGATTTTTGTAGTAGAGAATACAGAGAAACATTTTTATTAATGGCTTAGTTACTTTAAAAATTAACAGCCAACATGAGGAAGAAAAAAAAAATAAAACCATATGTCTGATACTGATACCCATAATTTAAGAAAAGAAAATTAACCCAGGAAATGTAAAACAGAAAGTATTCAAAGCTGAATATGGAGAAAAAAAAATAACAGTAAATGAGACAATCACAGCAGAAAAAAAATAATTTTTTAAATAAAAATTACATAACTAGCAAAGGCAACACAAAAAATTGCAATACTAATTTAGTTAGCTTTTCAATGTAAATACCTTACTACCATGGGAGCAAAAATTGTTAATGGGAAACTCAGTTTCTACAGTTTACACCTCCAGTACATCACAATCACAGCTTCAAATTCTTACAAACTAGTAAAAAGAATAGGTCAACTGGTTGGAAACTAATGTAAGGTAAACAATATAACAGAATTGTCATTGGGTAATAATGAAAAGTGACAATAAATATCATTACTACTAAATTTGAAAAAGGAAAAAAAAACACAACACCTGCTAAGCATGTTTAAATATTTATATTTTACTAGGATAAAAAAAAATGTGTGATTGTTCATTGGTTTTATTAAATAATTTATTTTTACTTGAACTCAAATAAATGTTGGACTAATAAAAATGAACACTGTCCAATGTGATCGGCGGTGGGACTTGGGAGACAATGATAATTTCCAGACTGTTAAAGACAAGGAAGAAATGTGAGACATGGAAATTAAACTGATCTGCTTAGTTTAGATTTTTTTGAGAAGCATCAAGATAGCTAAAAGGATGTTTCAATTGTCCATTTGTGTCTTCATGTGTTTTTCAATAGATATATTTGTGGACATCTTAAGCTACAAAGATAATCAAAGCTAAGCTTTTCATGGACTCAAGCAATTGAAGAGTTTAATAAATATCTTTAAAAAATTAGCATGTTTTTTTCCAAAGGTGATTGAATTTATGTGACAATTTACTCACATAAAGAATTAGATTTGATTTTTTATTTCAAAGTGGCTGATGGATTTCTTAATGTTCATAAAATAATGGCACCACAGGAGTAATGAAACTTATGAATGTTTGTCTTTTTAAAAGAAAACAACAAAGGTATAACAGGTTAATTCAGGGCATGAAATTAGGGAATGTTTCATTAGAACTTTCTTCAGTAAATTTATCACAATATTTTCTGAACAATTTAAGTGTCAATAGGCAATTAAGTAAGGGTAGGCAAAAACCCTAGCCACAGCATTGGATTCGTTTACAATGATGAAAATGTTTTGTTCATAAGCAGCCATCCGATGGGTCTACATTTAAATATCCATACAACATGAGACAAATGAATGATGAATGATAGGTTTATATATGTAGATATATATGTGTGGAAGACAGCAGTCATAAACCATGAAATGTAAATACAAACAAATATATGAACATTTGTTCAGATTAAAATGGGAGAAAAGAGAGGAAAGGGGGGGGGGGAGTAATTCATGAAAGCTTAGAGAAACATCATCTCCTCTTTATTTTGTACTCCCCATCCCCTCAAATGTTGAATGTATTTAAGCTTAAATGTAAAAATCTTTATGAGTAAATCTAACAAACCCATATAGTAAGGTTTATTTCTATACTTGAAGAAAATAAAACTTTAGGATTATTCCTATCAGTAACTAAAGCATCAGAGAAGAACACTGATGGATGAAGTCACTTTGTGAACAGGAATGAAGATCAGATTATCATTCTGTGTGGAAAAGTAGAAATGGCAAAATTAATTTTTCTTTTTTTTTTTAAAATAAAGATTGTCTTGACTTTATTTAGATCATGATCAATCAAATATCAAATTGTGAATAAACAAAGAAATAAATACATTTTAAAAAAAAATGAGGGTGTAAAATGATAAAATACAAAATAAACAACAAAAAATGTTGTAAAAGAATTAAAGAAGCCAATATACAACAATATGTTGAGCAGAGCTGATATCAAAGTGTTTCACATTAGAGTTATCAGAGGAAACACAAGAGGTCAGACAAGAAGACAACAAAGAACAGTAAAGATATTCTTACAAGTGAAGTATGCATTTAGACAAAGGAGGGATTTTTTTTATGAATGACAAATAAAATCAATTCTACTTATGACTGAACCTTTATTATTTGGACAAATGTTTCAGAAAAAGGTCTCTCAAAATTCTACAATATTAAGTGAAAGCACTATCTAAAAAACAAAAAATGACAGTCATGGCATTAAGCATTAGTATAAAAGTAGTTGATAGGCGTGATAGCAATAAAATGATCTGGTGCAGGGAGATGGTTCAGCTCATGTATTGGTGGTCTGTATACCTTCATTACCAAATGACCTTTGACCTTTAAATTTGAACTCCAGAGTATACAACACAAGAAATAAATTTGAATTTTTGGTCCAGTGAATTCTCTTGTGTTTATTTTAATAGCAGTGCCGTTGTGGTTGACATTACAGTCTGGGAACCACTGGTCCTTAGTTTTGTAAACCCCAAGAAAAAAGATGAGTTGCTGGGATTTAATGATTCAAAATTGATAAAACACAAGATATTTTAAAAAGACTGTTTAAAAGTTAAACAAAATCTTTACAATGTGTTCACAAAATTATTAGTTAAAAAACAAGATATTCTCATATAGTGAGTGCAATCACTATAATCAGCTGACCAGGGATTTAAACACCTGTATAGAGTTACTCATGATAATCATTGTTTTTAAATGTGTCTACAGAATTTTACAACGAAAACATGTGTTTTAAATTAATATTATTTTCGTTAAAATATATTTCTCTATGTACCCTAAGGAAAAAAAACCCCATCAATTCTGATATGTTCCTAATTTATAGGCTAGTTTCAATGAGGTCTAACAAAACCAAATAATGGTGGTGTCATTATTTTAACATAGGAATCAAAGGAATGATGTATACACAGGGGAATGACATGTTAGTCTGACCTTCAACACACATACACATACACAGGGGAATGAAATGTTAGTCTGACCTTCAACACACATACACATACACAGGGGAATGACATGTTAGTCTGAACATCAACGACATGGAAACAGCACACATACAAAAAGCCAAACATCAATTTCTGGGGCACTTAATGAATCCGAGAAACCAGCTCAGAAGTAGGAGAGGGTAATCATGGCCAGATGAACTTTTCCTCTTAACTGTACACACACATATAGATCAATTCAGAGTCATATTTTCCTCAATGATTTTGTCATGTGGATATTGCAAGAGAATATAAGAGACCGAAAAGCAAATAAACTTACAGAAAATATCTTTGCTAACATTTGAAAAAAATTGGGGCAAAAAAGCAAATGAACGTCCCCAGCAATGATAACACATGGTCAAAACTGCTTTAAAAATGGTGGCTTCCATTAAAGTTAAGATTTTGAAAAAAGAAGTCCATTGCTTTCACTTCAATCTCATCGAGAAGTGTCAACATCGCAATGGTCCTTGTAAAGCTTTAAGTAGAGTTTATACAAGGTTCTATTGTTTCTGGTAGGGGGTGGGGACAGAATGATCAGATTTAACATGAGTGTTCTGGGACCTCCATTATTTTCAATAACAGAAATTTTAATATTTTCTATTCAAAAAACAAAAAGAAAGAAAGAAAATTGTAATGTAATTCTTTTCAAGAGATGTTGAATTTCAAAGTTAAAATTTACAAAAATTCACTCATATTAAAGAAGTTAAAAAAAATAATTTTTTTTTAAATTTTATGTCAGATATTAGGTAACAAGATTTATTTCAGAAATTTAGCCCCCACCTCCCCACAAACAAACCAATAGTTTGCTGGGCAAGTGCTAATCAAATGAAACCAACAATCACAGCACCTTATCTTGACATTGTAAGCCTAAAACAGCACTCCAAACAGTCTAACAAAAGCACTTTCTGTTAATAGGGGATATATAACTCAACTTCCCATTATTGATTGTTAACATTTGACTCCAAATGGGAAAAAGCAGAAAACTCTCATCTACTTTTACAGTACCAAAAACAAGATATATACACAAACCTACATATATATTGTTTTATATATATATTATATATATATTATCTAAAGAGATAAAGTGAAGATCTGAGTTTTTTTCCCATTCAGCTTCTATATGTATGATTGTTTGAACAGATACAACATCAAACTGTAACAAGGAATCAGCAGGTGGATGTGACCGAGGACAAAAATACAAGGGAGGGGACACAATCAAAATAATGTATGAGAATAAATCTTTGTATCAAGAAAGTAGCCCAACAAAAATATATTGATGTCATAGAAATGTTCAAATAAAATGAAAAATTAAAAAAGTTAAAAATAAATCAGAATGCTTTCTCAGATCACTTAAATAAAATATTAAATTTTAACCATTTTATTGTCTTACTCTGAAATGCCTTCTTTAAATGTATTTATTTTGTTATATATTAAACATGAGGTTCAACTTTAAAATATATTCATAACTTTTTTTAAATTCTTCAATACCCAACATTTTATTTTTAAAGTTAAATATCAAAATGAGGTTATTGTTAAATAATGTTATAAAAATAACCAAATGGTATAGATTTTATCTATACTTATTCAGATGATGAAAGTTTAATACATCTACTATTGAAAATTAACACAAAAATATGCACTTGGGAAAAAATAAGTATCACTGTTATTTTTTTAAAAAAATGATATGGCAAAGCTCAATTCAATCTTTAAATTGTCAACAGTTAAACATTTTAACAATCTCTTCTTTACCACTTGTTATTTTTTAAATCGTGCGCATGACAATATTTACTCTATACAAAATTGCAAACCTGAAGAGACATAGTAATACATTTGCTGCTGTCTGGACACTGACAAATATATCATGTTATATTATGACCACCAACCTGAATTCAGAGAATAAAACAAAGTAGAAAACAAGGCTAAAGAGCGGCATTAGGATGTTTTCTGCTTGGTCGACTTCTGGAGAAACTTTGGCAGAAATTTTTTCTTCTTGCTTTGTTTCTTTTCGCTCAATCTTTGCGACATCTCATCCCCGCCTGGGCTCCCTTCCTTCCCGAAAAGGGAGTCGTTATCAATGCTGCTAAGATCCAGCTCAGGACTTCGGTCTAAGTGGGCTTTGTTGATGGCTGACAAGGAATGGTTGCGTGGCATGGAGTCCAAACTGGCAGCATCAGAATCTTCCAATTGGTTGGCAAGGTTTAGGACAGGCTGGGACACGGCTGATATATTCTTAACCGACGGATTGACAGGGGCAGCTGTGATTAAATTCCCCAGATTTGTGGAGATAAGATTGTTGTTGAGGATGTCCCTGGAATCACTGCGATTCAGTTTGGCCTCAACCATCTCATGGTTTGGGGGGGATGTGGAGATGGATGACGCTGAAGGTGCCACCAAGTGGTTGTTGGAAGGTGAGTTGTAGATCTTGATGGAGGAGTGACCCACCCTTGGAATGGTGTTGCTGGAAACTAGCTGGCCAGATGAGCTGACTTTGCTGAGCCCCTGTGTCAGTGTTGGGAGGGGTGTCGTGTTGTGGGCATAGGGAGGGTAGGACAGAGACTGAGTGAAGCCTGTCCGTGGCTGCCCAGAGACATGATGCTGACCATTGGTCAAGTGGGACAGTGAGCCGTTGGACTGAGATCTCTCATTCTGATAGTATGGATTGCTGAAATAAAGAAAATTTTATTAATAATTTTATCTTAAAAATTATGGAACTTCCCAAGTAAGTCAAATAACTTTCTAATTTTAATTGCCTCCTTTATTATTTTTAAAAAAAAAAACTCTTCTGTATTAAAAATTTTGTAATGGAAATGGTTTGAAGAAACAGCAGCAACTAATATTTGTTTAAAGCTTGTTTTCCGTTAAACATTGAGTTATCAGTCAAGAAGAGAAATTAAAACCTGTTAAAACATCTTCAACTGATTGATGAAGCTGAAATCGATGAAGTATGACAACAATTTAAATATAATTTTTAAATAATAATTTGTTTATGACAACTTCAAAGACTGACTCCAACAAGACATTGAAACAATATCTTTTTGTTGAGTAAAAGAAGTTTGTGCTGTGATATTAAATTACCTCTCTCCCAGCTGGAATGACACAGAACTGGTGGAGGTGTTCAAGGGTGAGGCTGCTGTTGCCGGCCCAGGGTATGCCTGCAGCTCATTGTCCCGACTCCCCCGTCTGGTCAGGGTGGCCCCCCCATGCCCAGGAGACGGCACCTTACCCACATGAGCCAGGGAGCCAGTGCTTCCCTCCTGGGTCTGCTGTTTGAGGAATGTGGAGGATTTACCAGACGGACCCAGTGGAGGCCCAGTGTAGCCTGGTGGAGAGAGAAGACACGTTACAATCTGGATTTCTCAGTGCTGATGGCAAAACACATGCTATAGTCTAAGATTCAATTTTAAGACATATTGTCTAAGATAAAATTTTTTGACCTCACTGTATGTCATAATTCAATTAATTAAAACTATACAAATTATTATTAACTAAGTAGCAACTTTGAAAAATTCACACATTTTATTAAAAAATCAGCTAAAACTTATTTTGGAAATAATTTAAATATGAATAAGTAATTTTTTTTTATTTAGCTTGTATGATTATCATTGAAATATAAGTGCATTTATCTAAAGCTCTGCACAAAAAAATGTAATTACCAATAATACTAATCTAAGGACTCCTCTTAAATGAAGTCAATAAAATCTATAGTCTAGTAGAAATCTTATGTTTGTCTTAACCTTTAGCTTTCTCACATGTGATCATTTCTACATTCAAACTTCATAATAGCTTCTAAAAGTATTTTATGTCAACTACTTCAGGCAATGCAATGTTGCTACTTTCTAAGGCTAGCTAGAAAAGCAGTGTTGAGACAGGTGGCAAATGAAGACATTTTAGTTTGGGGAGTCAGCTCAACAAATCAAACTAGTCACAAGGAAAAAAGACCATTAGTCTCTTAAAGATGCTTTTTAAAAAGTGTAATGCTCTTTCTTTTGTTTTTTCATTAATTTTTTTATTGAGGCAAGATTTAATTGAATAGTAAATGTTGATTTTATAGGTAATAAACATATAAACATGTTCTATATCTAAATAACATACTTGGGTATGTTTCATATGAATTTATATCATTTTACATATTTATATATATGAGGAATTATGTTTCTTATTGTTCTTCAAATAAGAGAAAACTAAAATCAACAAATCTTTATTAAAACATCTTTATTATTGTTAACTTAATAAATGCATATGAAGAAAAGCACATTTTATTAACTCATAAATAAAAATTTAAATGGTGAAGCCATAAAGCAGAAAGCACATAAAACAAAAACATCATTAAACTATATTTGTCCTCAAGAAGGCCATGTCAATACTAAGAATGTATAATCAGAGTGCTGTATTAAATTACTTCTATTTAAACAGCATCATATCAGCTCAAATCTGTTGGAAGCATTAACATTTGTTTAAAATATAAACAACTGGTTGTTAAATTTTTTAAGTGGTTATTTTTTAATTACACATGGTTTATATTCACATAGCCTTGTAAATGTCACAAATAAACATTGGATGTTTTCTGTAATACTAAAGGTTACGTTTTCCAGCATAGCTGTAGCGCAGCAGCTCAAACGCCATGACAGAAAATGCACATTCAGCATATTGTGGAGCTGCACAATTATGAACTAAAGAACGGCTAAGTCATTTATCCACCTCCCATTTCTTAAGAGGCGATGAGAGTCAATTCATCATTTCAACATCAGCAGTTACAATAAATTTTAGATCAACAATCCATAAGATTTTAAAAGAAAGTAACTTAAAAAAAACAAAAAAGAAATCAAACAAACAAAAATTAATTTTATGTATTGAAATTAGGAGATGAAAATCCTTTAAACACTAAACAGAGAAAAATTATATTCTTAAATGGTTGTTTTTTTTAATTAAAATTATTTATTTCCTAGTCAATAATTTTTCATGGTGAAAAATATGGATGTGTCACTTGACCCAGCTATTAAAACCAAAATGTAAATAGTTTTGGGAGAATTTAAACAAGATTTTTTTTTAATGAAGTACAATGTAATCTACTTGATTCTTCATATTAAGTTTTTTTTCTTCAAAAAAGTCTAATTTATGAAGTTTTATTCTAGTTCTAGGGATTTTATTTTTAAACACATTTTTTAAAAGTAAACATTGTGTTCTTACTGTAGAGCTAAATGATTCATGATTATATAATATTTTTATTGTATTAATTTTTGAAATCATGCAAGGGACTTATAATTTCAAACTAAGAACATATTAAATTCATTAGCAAAGAGGAAATCATGCAATAAATAAATCAATTAGCCACTTCTTACAAGAGCTAAGTAGAAATAGACTTGGCTGAAGATCTTGAATACTTAAAATGTAAGGTTGTAGTTTGTGGCCATCTCATTTAGTTCAGACTCTGTCTACAGACAAACAATGACTAGATTCTTTACAGTCTATCTATGCATTCCTCAACACTGAGGTCAACTACAAGTGTCACCAATACTTAAGTTCAATATGTGCTTTCATGAAGCAGCACAGCAGCAAGCTTTATTGGTAGTGAAGACCATTTGGGGG
>MUZC01004747.1:196702-221380 GCA_002072015.1 Radix auricularia | reverse complement strand
AAAAAAAAAAAAAAACAACCAAACCTCAATTTACTTTCGTGAGGAAACCTGACTAAATATTTACTCTGACCAGTTTGTATTTAAAGTGATCACTAGTGTAGACCACACTGATTTAATTAGTAACAATTGTTACAATTTCCAAAAACAGTATCATTTATTAAAACAATTATAAACAATGACTGGTTTTTGATTGGATGAGAACTATAGAGTATGTAAAACTAAGTTAAAATATGCATGCTTTAGTAAAGTTTCCATCATCTTCCAGTTGCTCAATGTGTATAATATAATTTTATAAAAATAAATAGAATGCTTGTGTGAGCAAACTGGTGATTCATAATGAAGAAGTGGACAAAATAAATTTCAAGCAACTGTAGATGCAATTGTGAAGACAGCAACAAAAAAAAAAGTTTTTGTTAAAAACAATAATGCAGGAACTCAAACAAAAGCTAACATATCAACACTAGGCACGCAACAACAAACAGAATAGATGGGGATAGAGACACCTATGAGAGATTAAAAGAGAATAGATGGGGATAGAGACACCTATGAAAGATTAAGTTCAACAATTTTGAAACTTTGAAAATGAAAGGGAGAAACGGCAACTATATCAAACCCAACAGGAAAAGTTTAGGAGGAAACAAAAACAGAGACGACCCCCTTAAAAAAAAAAAAAGCCTCCAAGACAACAATTATGACTGAAAGAAGAAATGATAACCAGATCTTGCCATTAGTGGATATTTTCTTTCTCATCCAGTAGTTGAGCCGACTGCGACGAGCCCATGCGAATATCTGCTGGCGTTGCCTCTCAGGGATTTGATTATATATACTCTCGGGCTCCTTGCTTTCATCTGGCCATGCATGTGCACAAATTGATGGAAGGATGGTATCAGGTAAAATAAATAAATCATTAGAAAATGTACAGACTCTTGGTTTGCGGCATGGTAAAATGTCCACCAGGAAGAAGAGGTTATCTCAACAGTTTAGAGGTTGCTGAGATGAACTCTTCTTGTTGGAGTTGTGAACAAAAAAAATTTGATTTAATGAAAAGTGTGGCTCAGGTTAAGTACAGTCATTGTGCTATTAGTGTCATAAATGCACATTATGCTTTGAAAATTAATGACAATACCTCACACCAAATGAGACACATTAGGTGCAAATGCAATGTAAATATACCAGACCAAAAATGTAAACTTTTGTTTAAAAATGATTATCCTTTATTTAAAATTTTTTAAAAGGGTTTTAAGTAATTGTTATGAAATTTTCAGAAATTTTTTTTTAATTTAAAAATTATTTTTCTTATCATTAAAAATATTAATGTACTTATTCTTTTTTCTCATAATTCACATTCAGGCTAAAGTAAGCTGATTGGTGTAGAGTTGGGTAGATTAATTTAAAAGTCATATCAAATAGTCTCATAAAGGCTGATAAAATTATTCTAAATTCGAACAAGATAATATCATGCTCTGATGAGTCAGTTTAGTTATGCATAAATTTCATACAAAAACTTTTGTCAAATACAGAATATCCTCACAAAATAATTCACCATTACAAACTACATTGACCACTAGATAAGGCAACATTTATTTTGCTGCTGCTTGCACTTGCACAAAATGTGCTGCACTCAAACAATACCAAGCACATTGAATAAGTAGAAAAAACTGAACCATTTCTAGTTAGATAACACGTGAGACATTTTAATGCCCTGCAGCAACAAACAGCAGTCAAAATGAAAAGCTGGGCAATCAAATAACCTTGGATTGGGCTACGAATAGATTTAACAAAAGGGCCCATGTGTCTTGATTTGTGATCCAAAACTAAATTTTTGCCGCTTTTTTCCTCTTTCTCAGGCTGTGTTGAGGTCAGTGAAGATTGTTTACAAATGTTAGTGCGTTGCCAGTTAGAACAGCAGGTTGTTGGAACACACAGGTGAGAGGAAAATTATTTTTTTTTTAAAACAACAACATGAAACAGTTTAATGATTTTTTGTCCAGGTGGCCTTTCTGGAGCCTGAAACAGAATTCCAAATGTAAAGTTGAATTAGTCTTTTAAATATCATGCTCAGGAGTTTCTTGGTGGACATACAAACAAGATGAAATACATGGTTATGTCAATAAATCTGGACAGGAGTTTCTTGGTGGACATACAAACAAGATTAAATACATGATTATGTCAATAAATCTGGACAGGAGTTTCTTGGTGGACATACAAACAAGATGAAATACATGGTTATGTCAATAAATCTGGACAGGGGTACTCTGAGATGAAGTCACATCTTATGATTAAAACAAAACTTGTTGACCCTGACTTGATACTTGACATAAGCTTCAGGCCATAGAGGCCGGTTGTGTCCAGGTACTACATGTGTCTGTGAGTATTGTTTAACTTTAAACATCTTGTATATTCCTACAGAGAACTTCAGATTGTGTCCCAGTACTACATGTGTCTGTGAGTATTGTTTAACTTTAAACATCTTGCATGTTTCTACAGAGAACTTCAGATTTAGTTTGTGGGGCATCAAGTCCATTCACAAAACATGACAACAGATTAGATTTGTTAATATCTGGGTAGAGATTTAATGGGATGGACATGCTGCACAGAGGAAACATCAATGTCCACAATTCAGAAGAATCAGTAATTCATTGATGGTAATGCAGTAGTTTTATTTAGCTAAGCCAGTAGTACAAAAGCTTGATTCAAATTTGTATTGAGGCCTTAAATACAAACCCATGTTGTTGACCACATCAAAAAATCAAGCAAAGAGAAGGAAAGTAAACACAATCAAACAACATGATCCCAACACACAAACAAAATTTATTAAAAAACTCAAATAACTTAAATAACTCAAGTGATGGGATGTTTTAAAAAATTAAATACTAAAGAGACTGAGCTATAAATAGTTGTCATTGATGTCAGCTACATGTACATGGTTTACAACATTACAGCACATGAGGCCAAACAAGAGAAAATATAGACATTTTCAAATGATGCAGACTAAAATAACTTGAAACAAGATAAAAAGCTTTTAAAATCATCAGACAAACAAAAATTTACAGCAAGTAAGACGTACACATGTAAGAACATAAGGTTATGTAATGAAACCTGACAAAGACCACTCTATGATTTAGGTTTTAATGGAATTCACATACCATCTTGTTTGATATACTGATGGCTCATTCATATACACACTCTATACAATGTTTACAACTGTTCATCTGTTAATGGTATATTTAGATCCAACTTGCCTTAGTTACCATTAAAACCGTAATACCCTTAGATTGAATTAAACGTAACTTGAATTTTTACCTGAACGCATCTCATGATCAGATTTCCTAAATAAGCTTTGTTATTACATTAAAAAAAAATTATGAACCTTGTTTAATTGACTTCAGTTAGAACTTTAAAAAATTTGTATCCCCTTTGATATTTATTTATTTTGTATTTGAGAGAAAGGTAGTAGTCTCCCTGAAAGCAGGATTAGACAGGCAATTGAAAGGAGCAGCCACTATCACAGAAATGAAAATGATAAGACCTGCGCAGTTGAAAGATTTAAGCCATGAAGCCAATCTTGAGGAGAAAGAGATAATAATGGTGCTCTATGCTAAAAATGATAGATACACAGCTCATGAGGAGACAAAGTAGAAAAAATGTCATGTGGCTCAGGAGTTAAGCTTCAAATGTTCTCAAATGGTAGCAGCTATTAGAAAGAAATAGAATGATGATATATGTCCATCAACAATACACAAGATGGAATTGAAACTCATACAGATATAAAATCAGTCAAGGAAAGGACAATCTACATTAATAAATAAAATGGAAAGAGAGCAGACAAAAACAACAACAACAAAACAACCTGGTGAAAAGTTGTTTATCACAAGAGATGAATAGTGAACAGTTCTTTATAATATCCAAGCACTTCTTTTAATCTATAATGACAGACAAGGTTTCTATTCTGACCAAGCCGTGATGGTATTTGCTCCGTAGAAATTTTCCTTTAAAGATTTATCGGCTCATTAGGAAACAATTTTTAAAAGTTTGCATGAACATTTTAAGCAATAGTTATTCCAGAGGAAAAAAAAGATGCTATATAATTTTCTAGCACTACAATAATATAGTTTTTCTATAAGAAAACAGTCATACCTTTGCTGGCTGGGGCTGAATTGTAGAGAAGCATAATAGATAGCTGAGGTCTAGTGACAACTTGACTGCCTAGTTTAGACTATAACATCAATAGATAGCTGAGGTCTAGTGACAACTTGACTGCCTAGTTTAGACTAGAACATCAATAGATAGCTGAGGTCTAGTGACAACTTGACTGCCTAGTTTAGACTATAACATCAACAAACACATAATAGATAGCTGAGGTCTAGTGACAACTTGACTGCCTAGTTTAGACTATAACATCAACAGATAGCTGAGGTCTAGTGACAACTTGACTGCCTAGTTTAGACTATAACATCAACAAACCAAAAGATCTAGTGCTTGATTCTAACTGGGTGCACAGCTGGCCACTAGTAAGTTAGATGAGGTACTTTAAAATAATCTTTAATTATGGCCACCAACTACCCCAAATACTTTCATATTTCTTCTTTAACAATGGGTTGAAAACCAGAGGAATTCTTTTTATGATGGGGCCTCACCAAGTAAAAACAGAGTCTTAATGTGATCCACTGTAGAAGGTAATTGATCATAACATGCTCACACCTACAATGTTTTTTTTGTAAAGATAACCAAAATAGTGGGACATTGATAATAGAGTAACTCTAGGCAACTCTTCTCAGCTGTTGACTGTTGTACTTAACACTTGGGACAGTATTTACTGGGCTTCTGCACACCTGCCTGAAGTTTACATATACTTTTATAAAGAGAACATTTCTTTATTTTAAGGTCTACTTTTTAAAACTTTGGACCATGTCCACTAATGGCATGAATGTGAAACATTAGAAGAATTGTGTGTCATTGAGGGCAGGTGACCAATAAACACCAGTCACACATAAGGACTAACAAAAGAACTGTGTGCCATTGAGGGCAGGTGACCAATAACAGCAGCCACACAAAAGGACTAACAGTTTCCTAAACAGAAGAAGTGTGTGTCATTGAGGGCAGGTGACCACACATAAGGACTAACAGAAGAAGTGTGTGTCATTGAGGGCAAATAGAAAAAAACTAATCATCTTGTGTGGTCCTGTTCCTTCAGTGAATTACCAAAAAGTCAGTGAAACAACACCACAACATACAACTGCAAGTCATTTCTGTTATGTTTAAATCAATGACTATATTTGTTAATTGATAGCATTGATTATTAACAGTGCTGCTTGTTGGTCAGTTTCATCACATGGCTGCTTGTAATAAATTCTGTTATGGCATTCTATTAAATAGCATACACATTGGATCAGTTATTATTTAGCACTATGAATACTGTCAGTAAGTTCTGGCTCTATGAGGATACATAACACAAAAGTTAGGGACTTCAGTTGGTGACAATATGAAAGCAAGAGGATGCCACTACATGAAGGTATAAAAAAGAAACCATTTGTCAAGCTCCTATGTGTTTGGTCTTTACTAATGCATTATGCTAGATCATATTAAGTATGCACATAGGATCCTCAAATCCTGTTACCTTGTATTATTATGATCATTTTGAGTATGATTAACTATATGTTGGCTCACAGTTGTGCCCCCACCCCCCACACCCATTCTCCATGTAGAGGCATCCTCGTCTATAGTGCTCAAATCATCTATAAAATTACAACTACATCAGATAAACACACAGGCTGAAAGCAAAATCTTGTTTTCAGAGAAAAGAAGATCTAATACAAAATAAGGAAACACAGAAAGTGCTGCATCACTTGTTACCTGCAGACAAGGCTCTGGGCCTTGAACACGAGTTGCCATTTTGTAACTGTAATGTACTTAAAAATGCTACAGCCAAGGGGTTTGGAAATAGGGGAGGGAGCAAAATAAAAGTTGGGTTAAGTGATTCATTATTCATTGATGGGAAAAGAAATGATTATTTTTTTTTTAAAATCTCAATTCTAATAATTACAATTAAAGTGCATTTTATAATAAAAGTAACAAAAAATATTTTCTGTACAAAAGATCATAGCACCCTAATATCAGTAACAAAAGATCATAGCACCCTAATCTCAGTAACAAAAGATCATAGCACCCTAATCTCATAACAAAAGATCATAGACCATAATCTCAGTATCAAAAGATCATAGCACCCTGATATCAGTAACAAAAGATCATAGCACCCTAATCTCAGTGTTACAGACAACTGATCGAGAGTTTCTTATCACACTAAAGAACACACAAACTAGAGCCAGCTCTTTTGTTATGTAGTACCACTTCTTTGTTTCAGTTCATCCTAGTTTTGTTTGGGGTCAACTTTGGAAACATCACTATATGTTCAAGTAAGTATACACTCATTGTTTTAGCTCCTTTGCCCCTCATATATTTATTAACTAAAGGTAATCCCAATGAAAGCATCAACTATGGCTGCTAATAAGTGAATCTAAATTAGCTTTAGCAATGAAATAAGGAAATATTATTGTTAGTGCTATGGGGCCGATGAACAGGTGATACATTTGAATGGCCATGCAAAATATTGAATTATTTTATTTATTATTTTTGTCCTTATCTACTTCAAATGTTAGATGAAACATAACTTCTGCTCAAATGTTACCGATTTCCATACAGAAAGTCACAATAGCAATAGACTGACTCAACCTCCTTCAAAATGTAACAATAATGTAATGCTTTGATTTCCCAAAGTCCAATGTTAAAAAACAGAAATAAAATGCACCCTTTCAGTGCCCATGGAGCATTTCAATATGCTTGTAATTTTATCAAATAAAATAGTTCATGTGATTTTATGGATTCATGCTCTTTGAGTTCATCTGAAGTTGGAACATCCACTTATGAAAATAGAAAAACTTAAGTTTTAAGACCATAATTCCTCAGATCGCTCTCAGAAATATTACCCCATGAAAATATTTGTTTATTTATTTTAAACAAATCTTTACACGAAATGTTAATGGAAGACTGCTATTAAAACTACAATAATAAAACCATCACAAGGTATTAGAACAACATCAACATTTCCTCACAGGTTATGCTGTATCACAGACAAGAAGACAGCAATGGCTCCTGATGAGAAACGGATTATTCTGAAGCCATTAGGGCAGATTGAAAACGTTCTAAATCTAGTATTTTAAGTACCGAAACAAAATCTATTATCTGGAATAACGGTTCACGCTGCTTTCATTACCTGCTGGAGGCAGATCTTCATCTGCTTCATCTATAGAAACTGGTGCTAGCAGTGAGCCAGGAATCCTTGACGTTAGATCTGTTGGAAGAAACAAGCTAAAATAACCGACTGAGGATACACTTGGTATACAAGTCAACAGTGACAATATAACACAGTAGATATTTGCCATAAGACTTGTTGATCTTAAGAGCCCCTCTGGTTTTGTACGCGAGAAGTCTCAGAGTCATATAAACTGCCCAAATGTCACAACCATAAAATCATAAGCCAAAATATCTAGGATGAGATATACCTTTTTCTATGCGGTTAGGTACAACATTCTGTAAGATGGGGATTTCAAATTAATCTCTTTATATTTATGTTTTGTAGGGTGTATGCTGGACTTATGTGACCCACAGTACAAATTTGATCATTCAATAAAGATGTAGATAATGATTAAAATCTTAGGTGACATTCACAGCCAAACTATTCAAATAATTTATTTTTTAAAATATCTCTTAAAAACTTAACACATTAACATTTTGTTTTTAACAAACTTGGATAAATGTTTGGGTTTAATTATATTTTGGAGATGTTAACTCTTTATGTGTCAAAGCGCGATAATGCGCGATTTGACATTTTTTACCAAAGCGCGATAATGCGCGACTTGATAGAACTCTCTATAGAAACAAAATTACAGAAAATAAAAACTCTTCAGTGCGTGAAAAACGATGTTTTCGACTTCCGGCAATGGCGGCTGTTTCCCTCGCTAGTGTTATTGCTCGATTCGCAAAGTTTTTTGGTAGTTTTACAGGTTTTTTCTAAGATACGATATCCCTGTACTTTATTCCTAAAAAATAGTACTAAATTACAGGTAAAAATTGTTTTAAACTCAATACGGTCTTTTAGATACATAAAATAACCATTCTTATCCTACAAGATAAAGTCAGTATCACAATAATAATGTAAATGGACTTTACGCAATTTTTAAAATTTCATAACCGGTTGGTTGATCGCAATTCAGGAAATTCTTATGGCACTGAGGCGGAAGGTTTCCGAAAACCTTATGGCACATTAAGAGTTAAGATTGTCAAAAAGCTAATCAAGGACTCACTTCCACCAGGGTCTCGTCCCAAGGCTTGTTTTAATGCCGACAGGCCAGGGTTGCTGATGACAGGGAAACCACACAACAGTTCAATGGTGTGCCATCTGTGCAGTCTCTCCTGAAGGTCTTGTTTGACTTCTTCCAGGGCAGACCTGAAGGGGGAAACGGAGTTTACCAGTCATGTCAAAATTTAATTTATATTTTTGTAAAAATATATTTTCTGTAATAACATTTCACAATTAAGTGAAAATGACAGAATTTTTTTTTTTTAATTCTATAATTAATTTTGGCTACTACAATCTAAAAAAAATTGAACACAATGAAATAAACTATATGGAGGAATGTTTGGTCTCCAATTTTGACCTTTCCAACCAAAGAGTTGATTATAGTTAATGTTATGAATTTGTCAACAAGATCTAAATTACAAAAACAGAATTGAAAAGTAGCTGTTATCTCTGCTGTCAAATACAATTTTTTAACTGCCCAGTTCTCACCTGGCATCCAAAATACTCTGATCAATGTCATCGAGGGAATTGCTGTGTGCCATCCTCAAAGAGCCGAAGAAAGCCTTGTTTCGTCGCTTTATCTTATCACACTGTTGGGTGGGGGAGAACATGGAGAGATGAACATAAAGAGCCAACTCATCATGGGAATTTTAATGAGGGAAATAACTGGGTGTGGTTCCCTGAGCACAGGTTCAGGCATTTAAGCCCTTATCTCATGCTCATAAAATAAAATCTAAAGCTGCATTGTTCATAAGTTACACATTCATAAACAGAATAGCATCCATCACCCCTGAGTCATGAGACGAGAGTTTTGTCTTGACTTTGTATTTAAAAAGCATGACATGTCTGGCCCAAAATACATTGTGTTTTAAAACTCATTTGGTAGCACGCACCCCATCCCTTGCTGCCATCAGTTGCCTCTCTGCTGCCTGCCGTTTAGCATTGTAGTGAAGCTGTTCCAACTCATGTGTTAGCTGCAGCCATGCCTGCAGTTCTCCTGGCACTGACCACTGGTTCTCTAATTGTTGCTGAATCTCCAGCCTGTTCTCTGCCTCTGTTCACAATGAGGAATCACAAAGTTACAACACGCAAACATCCTTTTATTAATTGCCAACAATACAGAATAACACAACCCTTATTGAAACAAAGGGTACGATAAAAGATGTTTGTGATCTAAGGACATTATTGAAAGAGAAAAGAGAATATTCAAAGCACCAAAAAAAAGTCAGAAAAACAAACTAAAAATAAAAGTTACCTGAAAGAGCCTCTCTCAGAGAAGCTAATTCTTCTTCTGCTTGTTGCAGCTTGCGTTCACCTTCCTTTCTTCGGAGGACTGAACCCTCACGGCTAAGGCTGACAGGTGACTTATCCCCTCCGGGTACATGAGGCACTTTTAACCGGATTGAATTTTGCTATGAATGGAAGATTGTGTTGAGCACTGGTATTGATCAAGCTTAACTCGTTCAGGAAAATGCATAAAGAATATAAGAAACCAGAGTGTCCTAGCCAGAGATAAAAGCTTCTTTTTTTTCTTCTACACACAGTGTAACAAAGTGAATATGAAGAGAAAACAAAAATATTTATTTAAAAAACTCTAAAAGAAAACAATACAAACAACAACAAGCAGACCCAAAAAGGTTAAAGGTTAAAATATTTGTAGAATCTTTGGGGAAAAGTGATTTTATTTTTCAATCAATAGCCAAAGTAACATTGGAACCATTTCAATTACTAGTGTGAAATTAATTTGTTAGAAGGAATAAAAATGAAGAGACCTACACAAAACAATAAACAAATCTAATTCTTTAAGTTTTAAGGCCAAGCAGCTAAATCTTTCAATCACCAAACAAAAATTGTGTACATTTTTTAATGACAAGACTTTGAAAAATGTATGTAAAAAATATTTAATTAATCTTTTATGATAAATATCAAAATTTAATTTTGTAATTTTTAATTTTGCTGAATGTGCTGAAAATTTAAATAGCACAAACCAGTTCCCTTATTTAAAATAGTAAGCTTTCCGGAAAAATCCATTTTAGAAAAGCAAAGAAAAGAACGTTGGTTAAAATCATGACTGCTTTTGTTAGAGTGTGGAAAAGGTAAAATTGGGCAAATAAAGTCCAATAACTTTAAATACGGGTATGTACTCTCTGTTATGCACTGATTTTTCAATGTGAACAAAGCTTAAAATAATCTATTTATTTTTAACAACTACAATAAACTATTACAAAAATAAATGTAAATCTTTAGAAAGCCAAAAAAAATTCTAAAGACTTACACACAAAATGAATGAAAACACTTGGCAACATAATGGGCTAAACTAAAAAACATTAACAGTCCAAGGTGAAATTATTTGTGTAGTATCAACGTATCTGAGGACTTGCTTCACTAAACTGGGCTAAACTAAAAAAACATTAACAGTCCAAGGTGAAATTATTTATGTAGTATCAACGTATCTGAAGACTTGCTGCACTAAACTGTCTGATTGTATCACTTTAATGAGCCTACAGAAATCATGCAAGATGGGTCAAAAGTGACAAGTGAATGTTAAAAGCCTACAAAACCCTGTCACCCTATAAGTCATGTCATACCTAAGTGATGGTCTTTCCTTTTTTTACACAATGCTCACTGCCCAAAGCATTTTAATAAATCTTAATTCTAGCTTTTTGCAGTAATTACTTTAAAAGATCTGACAATAATTTAACAGGTCATGTCACTCAAACCCTGAAAGTCCAGTTATTAGTAAAAGAAGGTAATAAATACAATAACCAAATAACAAGAGAAATGAAATGCTGTCAACAATGGGCAATTTAAAACTGAATGGTCAAGGTGAACACGTGAATCCCTAGAGTGGCATCTTACTAGAAACAGGTACATGTGGAGGTCAAGGCAAGTACGGACCTTGCCCAGAGTTTGCTGTGAAAAATGTGGTCAAGCAGTGGGAAATGGGGATTAACAGAGTGCTAAATATGGAAGGCAAGTGGAAGTCTACAGGAAAGTGTGTAAAAGTGAAGGAATGCAGTGGCTAAAAATAGAATTGTGTTTGGTGAGGAAAGGGTGTTTCAGATATGCACAACATTTATAGGACACAACAATAGGAGTTGAGACAGCAGTGCTATAGAGCAGTCTCGGACTCTAAAGTGTTTTTATCAAATGTATCATTATTGTAATCTTTCTGTTTTTACCAAGCCTGGACAACATTATACTGTTCCTCTATACTCATAATCTAACCTAGAAACTATAGCATAATTTTTTGGACAAATGCTTAAGTTTTTGGAAAAGATAGTGACTACAGGTTAAAACGGCTATTGCTAGCCTCTACTACACTTTTAACCACCATATAAGCATCAAGAATTTTGGGGTAAAAAAATGTAAAAAAATTGATTATATTCTATATATTTAAAGAGTGTTTCAATGAAATATGTGTAGAAAATGACTTACTCTTGATTAAATTTTTTTAAATTTAAATTTAGGACATTTCTGATATCAAAAGTTTTAAAAAACTAAACTTAACCTGGGCGTAAAAAATTAAGTGTGAGAAAATGCTGATGAAGGCATTAAGCACATTCTAAATGATGGCCAGTAAAAAATAAACTTATGACCAAGCAAAAACAATAAAGTTCAGCAACAAAAATGTAGATACCCAATTATTTCTCTCATCAGGCTGCAGTAGTTGCGAGATGGAAATCAAAATGCAATTAAATCATTTAAAGTTTCATTTATAAAATAGCTGCCTCAATTTTCATAGTAGTCTAGATGAACAAGAATAATCACCTGGGCAATGATTTTTACAGCTTCCAACTGGACATGTTCATGTGTTATAATTTATGTTATAAGAGATCCATTCAACTGACAGCTAATGAACATGTAGATCGATTCCCTCCCCTTAAGCCAGTCTCATTATTGAGGTCCTTGCTATGAATACAACCCCCATACACAGCCAACAATAAAAACCCTTGTTATATTATTAAGCCATTCTTTGAATATCCACATTCTTCCACCTTGACTCTTGACAGCATCAAATGGTTTTTGTAAGTTATACAAACGGCTAAAACTAAACTCTGAGTCTAGATGTTGAGTTGAAGTCTTTTAGTTTTTGTGCTGGAAGAATAGAACTTATTCTTTTTTTTTTTTTTAAATAATCTTACTGATAGGAGGTCTGGTGAGTTTCAGATTTCATTGGAATAATTTATGTCAATCAATTTTTAAAAAATTTTCATTCTTCCTTACTGGATGCAAGTTTACCCTTAGAATTTAAATGAAAAACAACAAAAAACATAACAGTCCATTAAATCTCACTACTCCATAACAATCTCTATCAAATGTACCCAAGCCCAATTGTTTAATGTCTATACTCTGCTTTTACATATAGGTTAAGTTCAATGTATAGTGTTTGATAATAAATATCTCCATGTCTCAACACATACAGGTTTATAAGTGTATGATTTACATCAGCAGCCATCTGACTGAGACGCCCCTTTGAATACTGCAAGTAAAAATCTTGAGTAACATATAAGTAACTCAAAGATTGACCCTAACCTCCCCTTAAGCTATCACTAGATTAAGGTTCCTGAGCTGATCTCATGAAAGACAACATTGTTTTAACATCACAAGATTTCCCGTAACTCTCAAAATCAAGAGGCCCTAATGTACTTCCAATAAATGAGTTAGTAATCCAGTCAAAAAAAGACTTTAAAGAACAATTGTAGGGATGAATAGAAAGTTAATTTAGTGTAGTTAGGATGATTTGAGAAAGATTGTTTGCATTTGCAAATTTATTTGAAATTTATAAACATTTCACAATGTTCTCCATAAATAATATTTACGGGAATGAAATAGTCAAATATAATGTGGGTCTAAAATTATATTTTAAAAAATTGGTGGTTAAAAACTTTTCTACAGGGCATTAAAAGAAAAAAAAAGAAAGAACGTTTTTTTTAAAAAAAAATATATATCTCTACAATAACGCAAGCAAGGCTTGGAGTCACCCAACTAGGCTGTAGGCAGTTTATCTCCCCTTAATGGCCTATGACTTGTGTTGTCTTGAGCTAAACTGACATAAATAATCCAGTTATCAAAAAGAAATAATTTTTTTTAAAATCCATAGGATTCAAGAATATCATATTTTACCCGTAAAATCCTTAGCTCTTCTTGCTTGTCGTGTGGCATTGAGATTTGTTTCTTCTCTGCATCAGCTAACCTGTGGGTGACATACAAAAAGCAATGGATTACTGATGGCTTCAGGGCATTACATAGAGTGCAAATGACTCAACAACCTCATCGTATATACAGCTTCAAGAAACTTGAAGATTCAGATTCAGTCTTGGTCTTGACCTGTAGTCTTTTAACAACATGTGCTTAGTTTGTGTAACTCACCAAGTCTTATGCGTTGTAAGTGAAAGGAAAAGTAGGTCAAACTCTTCTCATTCAGTACAAAAACAAACAACACAAAATGTACTGTAAACTTTTTGTTAGAAACAATGACTTTCTTTTCTAATTAAGAATGGCAATCAGAATATTTGATGACACATCTGCTTGGTACACAAATAAATGGTCCTAAAAAAAAAAGGGGGGGGGGGTCACATTGTGCCTTTATAATGAAAGAGATCTTGGCTTCCATGAGAATGGAATACATGAACTACTTTCTTTTAATATGAATGAAACTGAAACAAATGATGTAATGAATAGGCCTGTCAACGGGTACCCGGGACCCGGGTACCCGTTGCCATCTGATTACCCGGGTAGTAAAATTCCGCCCGGGTACCCGTGAAAATGTAACTTCAATGTCTATATTAACGGAGGCCAAACTTCGGCTCCCATTCGGCTTTTTTTTAACATTGTGTTTCGCGAAATAATTTTTCAAATGAAAATGTTTGTTTAAAATAAATGCTGTAAATTACATCTAAGGAGAAATATCTGTCAACGGGAAATGTATTTTGATACATCTTTTTCTCTCAACGTGAAACAGAAATGGCAAACACAAGAAGGTCTTGGCGCTTTAAAAGAATCATATAGATAAGGAAAATAAAAGTCCTCTGCCAAAAATAATGATGTTAGAGATAAAAGCGGCTGTTTGTTAGTAAAAAAAAAATCCCTTCTTTGACAGTAACTTCGCTTTGAAATACGCTGCCGATTGATACTAGCTAATGTTGTTTATCTACCCCCTCTCCGCCCTTCATTCATATAAACCCACACCCCTTGCATTCGCTTGTGCTTCTTGTGTGAATTAACATGTGTTGACCTAGAAAAACTGATGTACAAGGTTGTCAGTATTTAAAGTTAGTAAATTAATTAGTTACTAGCAATTTCAAATGGGTAAGTCGTGGGCCGTGGGGTGGGACTGCATAGAGATAAATGAGGCCCTGTTTGGTTTTGTTAATAAAAACATCCCTGCTTTGACATTAAAATTACTTTGAAATACGCCAACATAGGATTTCCGATTGTAGACGTTGTTTATCTACCCCCTCTCCTCCCTCCATTCGATTGTGTTTTGCGTGTTCGTTATCATGTGTGCCTTGTCCAAATTTAAAAAAAAATAATACACCAAAATTTGTATTTTTAAAAAAGTCAATAAATTAGTTACTAACAGTCTAGGATGGGTAAGAGGCCATCCATAAATGACGTTTTGCACCTAGGGGAGGAGGCGGTCACACATTTGTGATGAAGGGTGTGTGTGTGTGTTTTAGAAGTGTGACGTCACATCAAAACGTGCAACTTAAAATGAAAGTTCCACTTAAAAACTTGAATGCTTACAATTTATTTAATGACGATTTACATGGATTTACACGTGTATCGATTTATTAGAGTTCAACTTCAGATCAAATACAAACTTAAGTAACAAGAAAGCTATTTCACAAATGCTCTTTTTCAAAAAGAAGGTACGGCTTTTATGGGGGCGGGGTGCGGCGGCTGCAAATCTTTGTTCTAAGGGGGTTCTAAGTTTTTTTTGTCAATGGCGGGGGAAGGGGGGTATAAATCAGCCAAAATCACGTGACGTCACTTTTAGACATCGGCGGTGTGGTTACTGTGTGAAATAAGGTGCATGGAAGGTGGCTAGGTAACATAGTATAGCGGTCATGACGGGGAAAATTATGCGATATTTCGAACGGGTAACCTGGGTACCCGTTCGAAATCTGGACGGGTACCCGGCAGCATTTTTCAACAAAATTGACAGCCCTAGTAATGAATGCATGTGATTTTCTTTCCTTTTATTGCTGTTAAAACTAGGGCTACGGAAAACAATGCTTAATTAAGCGTTAACAAATTTAATCGATTAAAATTAATTTGATCTGTTAAAATTTAAGAAAATATTTATAGTATTTTTATTTGTTCTATTTACATACTTTTCCCTCGTATTATTATTACCATATATTCTTGTTCTAAAGACGACCTTTTTTGGACAAAATCTAGGGAGAAATGTTGGAGGGTCGGCTTACAAGCGGGCCATAGGTGATTTTTGCATGCACATTGAATATATGTGTTGTTATTGTAGATCATCAAGTTTTTTTGTTTACATTCTACAAGGTTCGACCGCTCTACCAGACTCTATAAAATATTATTAAACATCTGCACTTACCTTATTTATTCATTTTATTTATTTTTGTGAATGTTTTAATTGTTTTACAAGTTTTGTTTTCAACAATGAATTTCAATGAACGCAGTTCAGCCCCTGTTTATCGAAGAAACCAAATAAAATACAGGTAGCTCTTAGGGTCGGCTTATGAACCGGTTACACACTTTCTAGGCCATTTTTTTCCAAAAAGAGGGGGGGGGGCAGCTTATGAGCTAATGGGCTATACAATGAGTATATACAGCATTTATTTATATGTGCATACGTTAACAAAAAGGTTTTTCTTTGTTATTTCTTGCATCGCAGAACGGCTTTGCTGTGTTACATCACAAAATTTGGAAGAATTACCGCGACTTAACCAATTTCGTTAAATAATGAAGTGCAACTTAAGGGGATCTAAATATGCGTTATAGAAATATAATTAATCAAAATTAATCAATTAAATTTTTTACAGATGTATCTGGCTAAAAAAAATTTAATCAGTACCAGCCATAATTAAAAGTCATTGTTCACTCACTCCTTGCTGAGTTTCTTAAGGGCATCCTCTGCCTTCTGCAAGGACTCCAAGTCCTTCATCATCTTCTTGACCTGCGTCTGTGAGTAGCGGTGGTGTAAGCAGGCGAACCAGCAGCCACCGATGGCAATGATGAGTGATGAGACCAGGAGAAGGTCCTTGGCATAGCTATGGACTCCTGGAGGACAAAAGAGATGGACAAGTTATCACATGCTATGATGAGTGATGAGACCAGGAGAAGGTCCTTGGCATAGCTATGGACTCCTGGAGGACAAAAGAGATGGACAAGTTATCACATGCAATGGTGAGTGATGAGACCAAGAGAAGGTCCTTGGCATAGCTATGGACTCCTGGAGGACAAAAGAGATGGACAAGTTATCACATGTAATGATGAGTGATGAGACCAGGGGAAAGTCCTTGGCATAGCTATGGACTCCTGGAGGATAAAGAGATGGACAAGTTATCACATTATATTGTTCCCTCTAAGAATCTAGACAAAAGTATAATTCCAATGAGCTTAACTCATTGTGTATACATGAGACTGTAATCAGCTAAGCTGGAATAAATTTGTTAAATAAGGTTGAGGCAACAAACTGAGAAAAGAAAAAAAAAAAATGCTCACTTGTCAGACAACAAACTTTAAATCCTAAATAAAAATTACATTAAAAAAACTAAGCTCATAAGTGAGTGTCCGCGGTTTAATAGTATACCCCTTCATACCGATTTCTTAATGATAGTAGTTTATTACTCACTGTTTGAGAATCATTGATAATTCACATTGGATCAATATTTTTACAGTAGTTTATCAGCTAGTGTGTCTGAGACAGTGATAGAATCAATAGATAGTTATAGAATATAAAGGACTTGACTTCTGTAAAATAGAAATCGTTTCTCTATTAGGGCTGATCATCAATGACATCACCAGCCACTACAAACAATGTTTTTTTTTTATAGAATACATAGAGAAATATATTTTTTTGGTCTGAGAAAGGGCTCTGTAATGTGTAAAAGATATTCATCATGTATTAGTGATACGGCATAAGGATTGAATAAAAATTGATATCAATTAAGTCAGTTTTTAAAAAGCTTGGGAGACACCATATTATTGACTTATAAGTGTTCTTTAATTGGTTATTTTTCATATTAATTTGAACACTATCATTAATGAACATTACATATAATTAGTATTCGTTTCTCACTGATGATGACTTTCGTCACTTTGATAATTCTGATTATGATGAATAAAATTAGTGTGTTCATTTTTCTTCCCGTTCAGGGCTCTCTCCAAACTTTTCTGCCAGAGGGCTGCATTAAATGTCAAACAGCAGCTTTGGGGGCCAACTACACACAGTTTTGTGGTAAAGTATACATGAAATTAGTATATTGTTTTGGAAATTAAAAGGACTCCAGCGTATGAGAAGGCCTTGCGGGCCGCATCTGGCCCGCGGGCCATAGTTTGTAGTCACCTGCTCTAGTTCTAGGGTGTCATAAAATTCCTTGAACAGATTTAAAATATGGTATGTCAGTGGCCCACGACGTAATTTTTAGTCTTTAATGATTTTATATATTTTGATCAAGAGGAAAAAACTCTTTTTCTCTACATTTTTACTTATGTGAACAAAAGCATGAGGTTTAAGAAAAAACAACTTTTCTTTCTTTCTATTCCTTTCTATATACATCTAAAGATACAAAATACTTAGGAGTCAGAATAAATGAGTAACTATCTTGGAATCCCCATGTCAATGAAGTTATTAAAAAATCAAACAAAACCTTAGTCCTTATATACAGAAAATATAAAACTAAAATGTTTCCTCACTTTATTGAGACATGCATTAAAATATATGCATTTTCTGTATGGGACCCAGCAACCAAAGATAACATTGATAAATTAGAACACACATTTTTTAAAAGCTGCCAGATTCATTACTGGGGAATATTCAAAACTGACAAGAGTAACACCATAAGTTGAATCATTAAACATTGAAACACTACAGGATAGAAGAATCGAAAGTAAAGTTGTGATTATACATAAAGCAATTAATTCTACTTTAGAAATACAACACAAAAATATATTAATAAAACTCTCAGATAGACATAAGGACAAGAACTCCTTTCTCAATTCATATTAGAGAAAAAACACATACAAATTCTCGTTCTTTCCATACGCAACTCGGGCGTCGAATGGGTAGCCTGTAGCTTGAAGAAACCAGGAAAACCAACACTTTACTAACATTTAAAACTCTAACAAGAATTCTTCAGGACTAGACACAAACCATAGATAAGTACAGGGTGCAATAATAATCTTTTGTATAGAAGGATCATCTGTACCAGATAAGACAAGTCTTAAGATATCTATATTATAATAACATGCAATCCATACAAGTCAGTATGACTCAGCTAGATGATGGGACACGCACAAAAACAAAAGTGTTCTTCTTAATGACAATTAAATACTTAATGCCTTTAAAAAAAAATAAAAAATCATTATCTAAAATGTCACTGACACCAATACCAGATTTTTCATGTCTTATGAAACAACAAGAATGCCATAAATTCAACTGCTGTAACTGTAACATGTGGTTGACATCATTAATCACCACTGCTGAGGTCCGCCTCATAGCACAAACTATTGACATGAGAAATGTATTGTTGACAACATGCTGGTGGACTTCTACCCCGTCATAGTCTGAATCTCTTCCAGACTGACAAAATATGGCACCATCTTTATTTGAAACAGCTTTTATCCTCAGGCTCATGTACTATAACTCTTTCTGGCTGGTATATAAAAAAAAAAAATTAGAGGACACTATTAACATACTGTTGACCCTTTACAACTTTACCAGTAATAAAGGGGGAGGAGGAGATCATAGTCATTCAACCAAATAAACACACACATATACGCACACACAAAAAACACAACAACTATAGTGCCACCCATTTAGATTAGATCTCTATTACTTACACTAAATGTTTGCTTACATAGCTAACTGCAAAAATTATTCAAATCTATTGCACCCACAGCCCTAATTCTTCAGCTCCGTTGTGCAAAGTTAACTCTAAGTTTCAATGGTCCATGTGAAAATAAACAAAACTTGTGTGCAAAGTTGCACATCATCCATTTTTTGTGCAATATTTTACAAAATTGGTTTTGCGGTAATTCATAACTGCTGCATGGTGTCTATCAGATATATGCGCGGCTGCGCAGCTTAAAGGGAACATTGCCCCAGCCATTCTTCCCCCATTTTTTAAGGAAAGGAGACCCAAAGCGACACAAGGATATGATTAAGTATTCTATTGTTGGAGCAATCACAAGCAAACAAGTCTAAATTAGCTCTATCAATTCAATGATTGCTGCATCAAAGGACCAGTTGTGAACCGCTGAAAACATAGAACTTGCTGCACGCCTACTTGTCATTTCAAATTGTAATTGATGGATTGCCGGGGCAACATATGTGTTTTCCAGAATGTTAAATGATAAATCATCAAGAGGATGGAGGTCACAGCAGATGGGAGGGAGTTGGGTATATAGCAGGCCAATGTCCTGTCTCATTGGTCAACAACAGTTTGATACTTTCTGGGGAATAAACCATAGGGTGAGCATAGAAGTTGGTACATGGCTTGGCAAGACATGAGAGGTTGGTGTGGGCAAGACGTGAGTGGGTGGTGTGGGCAAGACATGAGAGGTTGGTGGGGGCAAGACGTGAGTGGGTGGTGTGGACAACACATGAGTGGTGGGCAATACGTGAGTGGGTGGTGTGGACAAGACGTGAGTGGGTGGTGTGGGCAAGACGTGAGTGGGTGGTGTGGACAAGACGTGAGTGGGTGGTGTGGGCAATACGTGAGTGGGTGGTATGGGCAATAAGTGAGTGGGCGGTGTGGACAAGACCTGAGTGGTGGACAATACGTGAGTGGGTGGTGTGGACAAGACGTGAGTGGGTGGTGTGGACAAGACGTGAGTGTGTGGTGTGGACAAGACGTGAGTGGGTGGTGTGGACAAGACGTGAGTGGGTGGTGTGGACAAGACGTGAGTGGGTGGTTTGGCAATACATGAGTGGTGGGCAATATGTAAGTGGGTGGTGGGGGCAATAAGTGAGTGGGTTGTGTGGGAAAGATGTTAGTGGGTGGTGTGGGAAAGATGTGAGTGGGTGGTGTGGGAAAAACGTGAGTGGGTGGTGGGGGCAATAAGTGAGTGGGTGGTGTGGGAAAGATGTGAGTGGGTGGTGTGGTAGAGGTGTGAATGGGTGGTGTGGGAAAGATGTGAGTGGGTGGTGTGGGAAAGATGTGAGTGGGTGGTGTGGGAAAGATGTGAGTGGGTGGTGTGGGTAATACGTGAGTGTGTGGGGTGGGCAATAAGTGAGTGGGTGGTGTGGGCAATAAGTGAGTGGGTGGTGTGGGAAAGATGTGAGTGGGTGGTGCGGGCAATAAGTGAGTGGGTGTGTGGGAAATACGTGAGTGAGTGCGGTGGGCAATAAGTCAGTGGGAGGTGTGCGAAAGATGTGAGTGGGTGGTGTGGGAAAGATGTGAGTGGGTGGTGTGGGAAAAACGTGAGTGGAGGGTAAGTGTAAAATATCATGTAATGAGCAAAAAAGTCTTCCAAGGACGTTCCGCTGTCATTAACAGTAGTGATAAGCAGGAGTGACAAACTTCAAGATAGAAACACAGTACTGAATGATGATAAAAGTTCAATATGTAAACGGAATTTAATTTTTCTCCACTAGTGATTGGCTGTAGGATTCTGTTCGGGCTTGTGGGACCAATCGCTATCAAGGATCGGACAGACATAAATGACTTTTATTATTATAGATGGGTTTGTTGTGAATGAAACTTTGCATTTAATTAAGGCAGCGACTTTTGGAGTCTACAAATATCCATAGAAAACTTAAAACATAACAATACCATAAAAGAAATGCTCAAATTGTCCATTGTTGGCACTTACTTTTGGGTGCACCAAACAGCACTGTGTCCATGGCCTTAAGGGAGAGCTTCTGCTTGTGGACGGGGTTCCTGATTCCTAGGAGCCCCAGCAAGGGACTTGTGGAGTTGACCAGCCTGGAACAGACAAGAGAGAACATCCTGTGATATGAACAAACTGGTGTAGCAGTGTGTTAGCATTGACTTGACAAGTCCATCCATTGCCAGCAGATACCTCAGAGAATATATCCATCTATTGCTCAGAGAATGTGAGGAAACCCAGCCCTAGCTTACGGTGTTTACTATGTAACCCCGTGTTTAACGAAATTAAGACTGGTGGTCCTGATAAATATTCTAAATAATACAGACCACAACGGGGAAAGGGGAAAGGTGTTTCAGCGCTTATAATCAACAATTGACTATTCAAATAAAAATTTATTTCCCAGGTGCGCATTAATTTAGAAGGTAATATACCAACAGCATGCTGTGGTATATCTTGGTCTAAGCTCACCGGCTGCATCTTAAATAGATCTGAGCAAACTCGGGCAAAATCTTCGGGCCATGTACGGCTAAATGATTTATATAAATTATAACAATGGTGAGAGGAATAGTTTCTGATAAACATTAAGTATTAAAATTTTACAGCTGGGTAAAAGCTGGTCAATGGAAATTATATTGAAACTGTGAGAAATTGATGTTAGTGAGGACAAAACACTTTTTGTTAGTATTACACCAAGGCCGAGACGTCCAAACTTGACGTCAGCCCATTGATGTTAGTGAGGACAAAACACTTTTTGTTAGTATTACACAAGGCCGAGACGTCCAAACTTGACGTCAGCCCATTGATGTTACAGTATTACTCTTCTTCTGTTACAGTATTACTCTTCTTCGTGTAGAACATTTTAAAAATTATTAAGGTACAGTATTCTAGTTAATGTTGTACAAACCACATCTCTCACTCCCTTCCCGTAATAATAAGGACAATGCCTTAAATAGGATTACAAACACTACAGGTACAAAATGATAGTTTGACCCAAGGACAAGTATCTAGAGCTAGCATGGACATCCCATCTTAATGTAATTTAATTTAGGAAAAAGAGGGCTTTACAAAAAGAAACTTTTACAAATTTCAACAGAATATAAAACTAAAATGCTACCGTACATTGGTCAGACATCTAAACTTAGAAATACTAGAAGATAAACAACAACAAAGAGTAATAATAGTAATAATACATAGACAATAAATCTTAACTTGGTATTACAACACAACAATATATTCAATACAACACTCCAATAGACATAGGAATATGAATTAAAGACGTTCCCATACATCAAAATATTGCTGCCTACGCTCATTCATGGTTTTTGCCTAGTATTAGATTTCTATTACATTTGAATGCTGATAATGTTGGTTTTCCTAGTTTGTTCAGGCAACCATTTCACGCCAGAATTCGGGAAGAAGAATTTGTATGCTTTCGTCCTTGCATATGGAACAAGAAAGGCGTTTTTATCCCAATGTCTTTTCTTTGGTAAATGAATTAAGAGTAGCGATCTTGTTGTTTTCTACAAAATTTCAAGTACATATAGAAAAAATATATCATCTGACCTATGAAAGCTATTAACTATAGTGAGGTCACTACAAAAAGAGGGGTGTGGCCTAATGGGAGGAACCATTTTTAGAAGATTTAAGGTCTTAACGACAAGCACCTGGAGATGCTGATGAAGACAATTGGAGCTGAAGTCTGGCGGGCCCCCAACCATTGTTTTGTCGAGGTGTGCATGCGATGTAAACTCCCTGTCCTAAGTGCCGTGAGGTCGTCTTGTTTCATCAGCTACAATCTGGAGTTAAGTCTGGCCGTTGGATGTTGAGTACCAGTGGGTGCTAACGATACACTTTGTACTATGTTACCGACATGGCCTTGACTTGAGATGGTTACCGCAACGAGTTTAGGTTCAGCGTTGGCTTCCAGCATTTATTTAGGTTAACGTCTTTCGCGTCTTACATACATTATTGCCATAACGTGAATGCATTAAAAAAAATTACTTGCTTTGTGTGCCCCCGCCCCCTCATTTTTGCGTCCTCTCGAAACCTTAGGTCTAAAATTGTGTATTAGGCTTGAAATAATCCCCCTCCCATTGCTTGAAAAGGGTTAAGGCCACTGACTACTGACTTCCAGTTTTCAAACTGTACCAGATATCATTCATCATAAAACCTATTATTTCCTTTTATCGATATACGGGCTGCACCTCTAAGCAAGTAACATACACATCCTTAGTTGACGAGGCATACAGAAGGCGGCAATGTGACGGCATACATAAGGCGGCAATATGACGGCATATGGACTCCTTTTTTTTCCCTCCAGTTACCAAAGTAATCTCGACCAACACAATTTTTTCGTTTTGTTTTGTTACTCGTTGGGAAAATTGTAAGATGAAAATTAAATATTAAAGGGATTGAAAAGATAGTGTTTAAAAAAAAAACAAATGAACACAATAGATTAATAAGTTGATGGGAACGGAAAAGAGCTAGTGATGAAGGGATTGGTTTAAAATATAAAATACCCTTCTTACACCGTTACCCACCCCCATCCAAACAAATTAAATTTTATAAAATTTAACGACTCAGCACATTTTCTTTGAATTTTCCCCCCCTTCTTTTATTGATTGATTCACTGCACGCGGTCGTGAAAAATCACGTGGGTTTAATACGTGCAGATTGATTTTTGAATCACTCAGCCCAACAGACAATGTTATTTCCTCGGCGGGGGCCAATTCCGGTGACAATCCAATACCGAAGACACTGCTCGTGACGAGCTGTTAATACACGGCAAGAGCAGGGCGGTCATGGCTGGCATCCACTGTAGGCAGGACGGTCATGGCTGACATCCACTGTAGGCAGACGGTCACGACAAACATCCACTGTAGGCATGACGGTCACGACAGACAGCCACTGTAGGCAGGACGGTCATGGCTGACATCCACTGTAGGCAGGACGGTCATGACTGACATCCAATGTAGGCAGGACGGTCACGGCTGACATCCACTGTAGGCATGACGGTCATGGCTGACATCCACTGTAGGCGTGACGGTCATGGCTGACATCCACTGTAGGCATGACGGTCATGGCTGACATCCACTGTAGGCATGATGGTCAAGACTGACATCCACTGTAGGCATGATGGTCAAGACTGACATCCAATGTAGGCATGACGGTCATGGCTGACATCCAATGTAGGCATACGGTCATGGCTGACATCCACTGTAGGCATGACGGTCATGGCTGACATCCACTGTAGGCATGACGGTCATGGCTGACAGCCACTGTAGGCA
>MUZC01004747.1:175631-186830 GCA_002072015.1 Radix auricularia | reverse complement strand
GGGGGGCTGCATGTAGACAAATGTATGTACGTGTGTACATGTGCACGCGTGTGGGGGGGCTGCATGTAGGAAAATGTATGTACGTGTGTACATGTGCACGCGTGTGGGGGGGGCTGCATGTAGACAAATGTATGTACGTGTGTACATGTGCACGCGTGTGAAAGGATGGTGACGAGCCCATGCCGGTTGTTACAGAACATAGCATAATAAATATTCGAAAATAGTTGCGTGTTTTTTAACAACACGATGTAAATTCAAATTTAGGGATGTGACGTTTGCAAGTCTGTGACGTTTTAATTCAACAAATCAAATCGTTCGCATTGAACACGTCAGAAAGATGCCTTCAGCGTTTTTCTATGTTGACGTAGGTAAGGATCTATGAGCAACGATTTTTGTTTTCTTAGGGTTTTAGTAACTTTGACATCAGTGTCCTGTGGCATGATGCCGATCATGTTTATAATCATGTGAAAAATGAACAATAGTTATCATTCTTTGCCACACAGACGTACTGCAATTCATTACATACAAAATACAACAGATTTATGAGATTTACACTGTACTAACTATATATTCTATCGATTCAGCATATTTCATACACGGAATATTTATCAAACATACAATTAATATAAATTAATATATAGCACTATTGTAGCGAAGTAATATCACTTGCTAACGCATTTTTCGTGCTTTAAAGTAGTTTATAAATGTAAGAAAAATATACTATTTTCTAGGCAACATGTCTATGAAAGTAACGCTACTAAATAAATATACCTTTATAGGCGCTATAAACGATTATAAAATATTACGACCAATAAGTTCGTATGTAATTTATAATTTGCTTTATTAAAAAAAAAAAACCAAAATACCATGAAATTAAAATTGTTTTTTTTTTTTAAATTTAAAGTTGGATATAGTTCAAGGGCTTTAAAATTATGTTTTGTTATGTACCTTAGAGTAGATGATAAGGTGATGTATTATCTCCGACACTGTTGGGATTTTTCAACACGATATGATTTCTAATTGTAATAGTGTTATAGTCTGTACACTTAGTTCTACACTTGCAGGTCATTACCTACATTCGAAGATCACGATTCCATGGACATATTTCAAGAGCTACGTGCACTTTAAAGAGAGAAAGAGAGAGCGGTTGATTTAGCATTCATGATAATTTTAGTGTAATACATTAGGCATGTCTGCAATAACACGATTTGACTTATTAAATATTATCTTTATTATGAGTCAGACAAAGACACGGCCCACTGAGTTGTTTTCTATTAGCTTGGTTCCGACGAATAACGTCAAAGAAGACTTGTCATCAAAAGTAATAGCCAACATTATCATAGAGGAGACGGTACAGCAACAAAACTTGGCGGTACATGGGGCAGCGTCTCTTTATTAGCATTGTATCAGATTTTCCTGTCATGGATTTTCCACCCGTTTGTTTTGTCGTCCTTAAAGTGCAATGTGGAAACAATTCTAATTAGACAATGTGTATGAGGTGCTTTTATGTGATGATGCCTCCTTTGTGTTAAATTTCAAAAGATAAATGTATAAACATCCCGGTTGACATGTCAAATTATGTTGTTTTGCACTATGTGCGGGTCGGCAAGACGGCGTTCATACATTATTGATCTGTTTGAGATGTACGTCAGCGAGAAGTGGAAGGCTTGGCAGGTTTAGTAACGCAGAGCCAGATTTAAAGTCTTTCAATGTGTTACGGGAGAACAAAAAACATAAGACTTATCGTCTGTGCAAGCTATTCGGGTGCAGTTAGTTAAACATAAACTTCAGCATGTCGTCGTTGTTCAAGATATCAACTGAACATTTTTTTTAGCTACCGCCTCTTTATGCTATTTGAAGACCCGTTCATGTTGATAAAAAAAATCAAGTTCGCACCTCAAACAGTGGCGACGCCGATGCCATTAATCATCAATGTACCGTTTGTAAAGCTGTACTCGTTTCTTCCACCGCGTACTCAAAAATTTCACCAACAAACAAACAAACAAGCGTGGAAGGGTACCAGTTTAATCCAAATGGTAACCCCACTGTCTTAATAAAAGAATTGGATGTTAATTAAACACAAATGAATCCACAAATAGAAAAAGTTCGGCTAATCACTGTATGTCGTCTACAAGTTTAGATACATGGGGATTACTCTGGATAAAAAATGTTTAAACCTTAATGAGTGTGAGAAACTAAAATATATTATAGTAATAGTAAACAGTGAACATTTATTCAGCAGGACTAGATATTTTCTTTCATTAGGAATGATGACACATGATCGACAACTTTGTTTCAATGGAAGTGAAGCCGCGATGGATTGAACATATTCCGAGATACGTTCAATTTTGGTGATTGCGTGATCAGACAATGCCAGGGATACAAGGATTGTGTCTGTAGGTGGGTAAGTAAATCAGAGACCCGGCTACGGCTGTCTGATTCTCAATTGATACGACTAGTTGACAGCGTCGTTGTTGTGAGTCATGGGGTTACACTTACAAACACCTCTGTTGGCGGTGCTAGCTGTTTTGTTGGCGTGTACCTTGCTCGGTAAGATCTTCTCCGACTCAATGACGGCGCCACATTTTGTAGCTGTTGTATATATGACAATGCAATTCCCAGCTTGGATAGTGAGCTCAAAGGGAGGTTCATGGTGGCTGGCGGCCAAGCCATGCCTTAAATGTAGAGGTTATGGGTTGGTTAGATAAACTTACCAAGCCCTGGGATGTGTGAGAAGAAAGTCTTCATATAGATGGTGCCTGAGGCTACACTGTTTTGACCATCACAACGTCATCCAGATCACAATAAATTTAACTCTATCCTCGCAAGAGCAGCAATAAATTAGCAGGTCAAATCTATGCGCCAATCAAAGGCTTCAAAACAAGTACGTATGACCTGACCCTGGCCTTGAGAGAAAAAAACAAACGCGTGGCGTGAACACCCCCCCCCTCCACACACACACACAAACCAATTAAAAAATGTAAAAAAAAATGACGTGGTCATAAATCCGTGTAACAACGGTGTCAACGTCGAACTTGTTTTTACGCCTGCCGCGGTGCTCTGTTTACACCTGCCAGATTGAAGGATTTCTTTATTACCCCCAACCTGTGAAGCTGGTTTAATGACTTGTCTGATATAGAGTTAGGGTTTCCCATTTCCAGGTCTTCTCCTTTGTCAGGAAACAGGACGAAAAACTCGGGATATGTCCTTTTGACGTGCGTAATTTGAACTAATCTATGAAGCTATTAAATGTTTTTATTTTGAAATAGTCACTTTCAATAACCTTTATCAAGAAATAACGACGTCAAGGTTTCCCATGCCTTAATCACAGGTAACTTAACAGCCTTATTGAATAACTAAGATGAGTCAAATCATATTGACTACTTCTGGAAAAATAAAATACTTCCCCAAAAAATTGTTGACTTTTGGACTATTTACAGATCAGAACATCTATCCACCAGGATGCTATGTACATGTTTAAGCTATTTAAAACTCGCAAGAGCATCAATTCTAGTGCTACTAAGGTCAATAATTCGGTACATTTATTTAGATTTTACCGTTAGCGACGTTTAGAGGTTGAAACTTGGAAGAAAAACACTAGAATTGTATGCTATAATCAGGAATACATAATATAAATTCAAGACCTAAAACATCAGGGCAAAAATAACGCCGCAAAAAATCTATACATATATATATAATTCACCAAAGCGAGTATGTGCAAATAAGCATGACGAATGACCCTCGCTGGTTTGGCAAGCGGAGGTGGTGGAGAGAGGGGCAGCAATGGTTCTTGCGTTCACTTGCGTTGTTCTTTCACAGAATATTAATAACATGTGATTCGTAGTGCAGTGGTTGTAACGTCCACCTTACACGCGGAAGGTACTGGGTTCAAGCCCCAGCGATAACCTTTTTTTTTTTTAAATTTTAAACAATGATTGTGCCCGTTCTTTGCCCCCTTTTCAGCGAACATGGCTGACCCTCGCTAGGGTTGGCTAATCACAGTTTATGGTTGGCATGCTATGGTGGTGCAGCGTGGTGGGCAGGTACAGATAACCGCAGTGCGAATGTTTCGAGACCAACAATGCGTAGGTGGTTCCCCCACCGACGTTCACTCGCGTTGTTTTGATTTCTTCGTGCTTTAGTTTGTGTCCGTACTCCCCCCCCCCTCTTTCTTTCACTCTCCATGAGCAAATCTGCGGCGAATGCTACGCCGCGGGGCGTATCTAGTAATTTATAATCTAGCAGTTTATAATTTCAAACATGCAGCAAGCCACCAGTGAATCAAATTAGCGAGGGAAAGGATGAAGGCTGTACCCGAAGAGGTTTGAATAATAAATGCACTAATTGCCCCACCCCACCCCCAAACCAACCCTTGCACAAATCAAGTCATAAGAATTTAATTGTCTTCGTGAGATACATTCTACCACAGCAAATGCCAAGAGTAAAATAAAAAAAATTAAGTAAATATATTTTTTTTTAAATGGAGCTTTTAAACATGGTTTAATTGCTTTGTGTCAATTGACAGGTATAAAGTAGATGCAGACCACCCTATATTACCACCTGTAATATAAAGTAAAGTCTTACAAACCGTTCCCCCCCCCCAAATAATTAATATCCCCCCCCCTTAATGATTTCTAGCCACGGTCCTCATTGTCAAAGTGGGTCACAGGGGGGGGGGGGGCACACGTTTCTCTGGTCTAATGATGTCTACCGACAGCTGGCATTACGTTGGGTCCGAGGGAGGTGTTGACAATGACATATGCCAAACGTGACAGAATTATGTCCTCAAGACATGTGTCAATCGTGACAGGATTGTGTCTCCAGAGAAATCAAGATGGCTCGAATCAAGGACCAAGCATTGCAATCACCTCACCATACCCCCAATGTTTACGTTGTATGCCAGATTTGGTTTAAGCCGTGGATCCATCTTAGTATTAGTTCTAATAATTTATGCTTGTTTTGTTCAGTATCTTGCAAGTCGACATTCATGCCGACGATTGCCTACATAGAGGTAGAGCAATCCAGGGATGAACACTATTTTAGCCCCGTCCCCCCCCGTCCCCCCATTCTCATACAAATAGAAGTGCCTTCCAGGAGGAATCAACCTCTATCATACAAAACATGCGAACCAAACGTAACGTAAGAATAGTTTCGGCAACGTAGGAGTGAAACAAAAAAAAAAAAAAGTGAAACTTACACTAACTAGCACATATCAGCATAGTAAGTGATAATTGCAATGAACAAAATGGCGTTATAAGGTCAGAGACATCTTTGATAGGAGTTAAAGCCCCAGATTAAGCATGTAAGGTCACAAATCACCTTGTCCCCGTCCTTGTTTGGGTGCTACAAAGAAATACATGGGGAGTCACGCTAAAAGGGGGATTTACAAGTAAGCGCCTTCTTACCACCCAAATAAATAATAATAAAATCATAAGGCTATCATGAGTAGGGCTGTCAATTTTGTTGAAAATTGCTGCCCGGGTACCCGTCCAGGTTTCGAACGGGTACCCGGGTTACCCGTTCGAAATATCGCATAATTTTCCCAGTCATGACCGCTATACTATGCTACCTAGCCACCTTCCATGCACGTTATTTCACACAGTAACCACACGGCCGACGTCTAAAAGTGACGTCACGTGATTTTGGCCGATTTATACCCCCCTTCCCCCGCCATTGTCACAAAAACTTAGAACCCCCTTAGAACAAAGATTTGCAGCCGCCGCACCCCGCCCCCATAAAAGCCGTACCTTCTTTTTGAAAAAGAGCATTTGTGAAATAGCTTTCTTGTTACTTAAGTTTGTATTTGATGTGAAGTTGAACTCTAATAATCGATACACTTGTAAATCCATGTAAATCGTCATTAAATAAATTGTAAGCATTCAAGTTTTTAAGTGGAACTTTCATTTTAAGTTGCACGTTTTGATGTGACGTCACATTTCTAAAACACACACACACACCCTTCATCACAAATGTGTGACCGCCTCCTCCCCTAGGTGCAAAACGTCATTTATGGATGGCCTCTTACCCATCATAGACTGTTAGTAACTAATTTATTGACTTTTTTTAAAAATACAAATTTTGGTGTATTATTTTTTTTTAAATTTGGACAAGGCACACGTGATAACGAACACGCAAAACACAATCGAATGGAGGGAGGAGAGGGGGTAGATAAACAACGTCTACAATCGGAAATCCTATGTCGGCGTATTTCAAAGTAATTTTAATGTCAAAGCAGGGATGTTTTTATTAACAAAACCAAACACGGCCTCATTTATCTCTATGCACTCCCTCCCCACGGTCGACGACTTACCCATTTGAAATTACTAGTAACTAATTAATTTACTAACTTTAAATACTGACAACCTTGTACATCAGTTTTTCTAGGTCAACACGTGGTAATGAACACAAGAAGCACAAAGAAGGGTTTTTTTTTACTAACAAACATCCGCTTTTATCTCTAACATCATTATTTTTGACAGAGGACTTTTATTTTCCTTATCTATATGATTCTTTTAAAGCGCCAAGACCTTTTTGTGTTTGCGATTTCTGTTTCACGTTGAGAGAAAAAGATGTATCAAAATACATTTCCCGTTGACAGATATTTCTCCTTAGATGTAATTTACAGCATTTATTTTAAACAAACATTTTCATTTGAAAAATTATTTGGCGAAACACAATGTTAAAAAAGCCGAATGGGAGCCGAAGTTTGGCCTCCGTTAATATAGACATTGAAGTTACATTTTCACGGGTACCCGGGCAGAATTTTACTGCCCCGGTAATCAGATGGCAACGGGTACCCGGGTCCCCGTTGACAGGCCTAATCATGAGGCAAGAAAATTAATCACTATCATTCCCTGTTTCTAATGAGACTTGTACATAATATTTTTTTGTTTTGCTCGATAGAAAACAATTGAGGTGGGCACGACTTAAACTTGTGGGCACACTTAAACTTGTGGGCACACTTAAACTTGTGGGCACACTTAAACTTGTGGGCACGAATTAATTAAACTTGTGGGCACGACTTAAACTTGTGGGCCCGCCTTAAACTTGTGGGCACGACTTAAACTTGTGGGCACACTTAAACTTGTGGGCACGACTTAAACTTGTGGGCACGCCTTAAACTTGTGGGCACGAATTAATTAAACTTGTGGGCACGACTTAAACTTGTGGGCCCGCCTTAAACTTGTGGGCCCGCCTTAAACTTGTGGGCCCGCCTTAAACTTGTGGGCACACCTTAAACTTGTGGGCACACTTAAACTTGTGGGTACGCCCTTCAACTTATGTAGTTATAAAGGCCACATCGACGCCCCTGGGAGTCTCTGTTTGTCAAACTACTGTATTGAGCTCATCGCCTCACCAGAGGTTCTCTAACTCTGATCAATGGTCATCTGTGTTGGTCAGACGAAAGACAAAAGCAAAGTTCTTTGGGGAAGAAAAAAATTGAGGCTTCTCGATGAATAAAATACCACTCCCACGAGAATGCAACTCGCGCATCCATTTACTACAAGCTAAGAATATCATTGCAACTTGAAAGAGCTCAAATGCGTTTGGGAACCACCGTTTGGGTGAAAGTCCGTTGAAATGAAGCGCGTTGACATTTAAAACTCATTTGTAGAAAACGTTAAATTATTGATACTGTTCGCGTTGCTAACAAAAGGCCATCCAGTAATGTAGCGCAACAGGCAGGCTCCCTGTGTACACTTTGAGTACCAACATTTAAAGCAAATTTCTACAGACAAATCTATTGTTGTTGTGTTATCAGATATGCACATCAGTGGCGCTCATAGCTAAAAGAGCATATCAGCAATTAGCTATTTGGCTCGCTGATGGAGGAATGGAGAGAGAAGAGGTGGTGTGTAGGAAGGAGCAAGGCAAATGTGTGTGTGGGGGGTAGAGGGGTTGCAGGTGTGCCGTAAGTTAGTGGTCTGCGTGGAGATAGTGATGCGACTGGGGGCAAGGAGTAAGAGAGGACAGTGGTTGGTGTTAACATTGTCCAGGCACCGCTGACCCAAGGTATGAGAAACCTATCAGTGTGAGCATGGAAATAAAGGAGTACAGATGGAGATTAAGGGAAAATGAGAAGCAAAGGCTTGTGTGAGGGTATACTGTGTAGGTTGTGTAGAGCAACGTACTCACCAACTGAATGCTTCCATGCCTTCCACAGGTCGTCCACACTAATGAGTTTATCATTGTTATGGAAGAGGGCCTGGCGCTCGAACCCATCGGTATATTGAAGCTCGTCACGCAGAAACTGAAATAAAAACAAACAAATTCAGATTCTTAAAGAAGAAACGCGTTTTTTAAAAGTTAACTTGGCGTCTAAAACATGGCATAACTAAAGTCATCTTTTCTGGCGTGTAAAATATGGCATAACTCAAGTCATGTTTTCTGGTATGTAAAACATGGCATAACTAAAGTCATGTTTTCTGGTATGTAAAACATGGCATAACTAAAGTCAAGTTTTCTGTTATGTAAAACATGGCATAACTAAAGTCATGTTTTCTGTTATGTAAAACATGGCATAACTAAAGTCATATTTTCTGGCATGTAAAACATGGCATAACTAAAGTCATGTTTTCTGTTATGTAAAACATGGCATAACTAAAGTAATCTTTTCTGGTATGTAGATTAAAACATGGCATAACTAAAGTCATGTTTTCTGGCATGTAGACTAAAACATGGCATAACTAAAGTCATATTTTCTGGTATGTAAAACATGGCATAACTAAAGTCATGTTTTCTGGTATGTAAAAGATGGCATAACTAAAGTCCTGTTTTCTGGCATGTAGACTAAAACATGGCATAACTATAGTCATATTTTCTGGTATGTAAAACATGGCATAACTAAAGTCATGTTTTCTGGCATGTAGACTAACACATGGCATAACTAAAGTCATCTTTTCTTGTATGTAGACTAAAACATGGCATAACTAAAGTCATCTTTTCTGGTATGTAAAACATGGCATAACTAAAGTAATCTTTTCTGGTATGTAAAACATGGCATAACTAAAGTCATATTTTCTGGTATGTAGACTAAAACATGGCATAACTAAAGTCATGTTTTCTGGCATGTAGACTAAAACATGGCATAACTAAAGTCATCTTTTCTGGTATGTAAAACATGGCATAACTAAAGTCATGTTTTCTAACATGTAAAACATGGCATAACTAAAGTCATCTTTTCTGGTATGTAAAACATGGCATAACTAAAGTAATCTTTTCTGGTATGTAGATTAAAACATGGCATAACTAAAGTCATGTTTTCTGGTATGTAGACTAAAACATGGCATAACTAACGTCATGTTTTCTGGTATGTAGACTAAAACATGGCATAACTAAAGTCATATTTTCTGTTATGTAAAACATGGCATAACTAAAGTCATGTTTTCTGGTATGTAAAACGTGGCATAACTAAAGTCATGTTTTCTGTTATGTAAAACATGGCATAACTAAAGTAATCTTTTCTGGTATGTAAAAGATGGCATAACTAAAGTCATGTTTTCTGGTATGTAAAACATGGCATAACTAAAGTTATGTTTTCTGTTATGTAAAACATGGCATAACTAAAGTAATCTTTTCTGGTATGTAAAACATGGCATAACTAAAGTCATGTTTTCTGGCATGTAGACTAAAACATGGCATAACTAAAGTCATCTTTTCTGGTATGTAAAACATGGCATAACTAAAGTCATCTTTTCTGGTATGTAAAACATGGCATAACTAAAGTCATGTATTCTGGCATGTAGACTAAAACATGGCATAACTAAAGTCATCTTTTCTGGTATGTAAAACATGGCATAACTAAAGTCATGTTTTCTGGCATGTAGACTAAAACATGGCATAACTAAAGTCCTGTTTTCTGGCATGTAGACTAAAACATGGCATAACTAAAGTCATCTTTTTGGAGTTCAAAGCAGACTATTTTTGTTTTGACCACAGATTGAACTCAACTAAAGGTTTGGGCCTTCTTATCTCATATATACTGAGAAAGATAATGAAATAATTCTGGAATTTCTAGAGTATTCTGTCAATTTTACTTCTTTTAAGGTTTTTTTTCAAGATCAAGAGGGTAAAAAATGCATACCACCAAGTGATGAGATACTTCAAAAAAAAGTTCAGCGCAATAAACCATATGCTGTTTAATTTGTTTATTTCGTACTAACAGGTCTTTAGAGCAAATGACCATTAGATGAGTGCAATCTTTATTATTGATGTATTGGTGGATAAACCTCTTCTACTGGGTAAGGGGCCTCACCACCACAACGTTTTTTGTTTTTAAAAAAATGTACTTCCTGATTTTTAAATAATATTTATTTTTATCCGTTGTTTGCCAACTGCTATCCATCAGATTCATTGTGATCTGATATTTATCAAGCAGCTGTTGCAACATTTATTTGTTCACAAGAGGGCGCGGCAAAGATAGGTGAAGACCCCTTGGTGGGGAGGGGGGTTGGGGTGGGTGTAGGTTAGGGTGTCCCAAAAATGCTCGAAAAAATATTTTTTTTTAATCTTTGGAGTCTCACCCCCTGAAATGTGTCTCTTGGGTACAATGAGTAAATTGGTGAAGTTGTAGCTCATTTGAACAACATTTAGAGGTCCCCCAAGAGCTTTTAAAATTCCAGTATTAGGCCAACATAAAAATCCAGACGAATAGTGGCTAAAATAATTTGCAGCTTTTGCATGCCATATATGAATAAAATGAAGTTTAAATATACCTATATTTACCTCATTGCTAACATTAACAGGAGTTGAAATAGTGTTATTCTTAATTAGAAAATGTAATAAATGCGAGAAAACATATAAGATACCTAAAGTGCAAAACTTGTGCACAGACACATATGCAATGACATCATCCATTTGTCGGAATTCCAAAGACGATGCAGAATCTGATGAAGATTTGTCATCCAATCAGCATTTTCAAGCAAAACAAATTCTGCAACACGACATCGAAGCATAATATCACCAACAGTTGCTGCAGTGCTGGACAGAACGAACACCAGCATTAGAAAATCTACAATGATACTTGCATCCGCATTCAACGAAGCTGGTGTTCCGACATCTGACACAATATTTTCCAAGAGCACAATGCATCGTCTTCGCAAGTTTCGTCTTCAACAAGCTGCAGCACGTATAAAAGGAGACTATATTCCCTCAAAATCAATTGTTCATTGGGATGGTAAGCTATTGCCCGATGTTACC
>MUZC01004747.1:105019-171712 GCA_002072015.1 Radix auricularia | reverse complement strand
AATGACACCCACAGCTAGTGAAAGAATGACACCCACGACTAGTGAAAGAATGACATCCACGACTAGTGAAAGAATGCCACCCACAGCTAGTGAAAGAATGCCATCCACAGCTAGTGAAAGAATGCCATCCACAGCTAGTGAAAGAATGCCATCCACAGCTAGTGAAAGAATGACATTTACGACTAGTGAAAGAATGCCATTGCCTGAAGGAGGTACCATGACATTCCTGGTTGACTCACGTCATGGTCCCACGGGTGTGACGAGGCAGACCACACGGACTCGGGAAACGCTGACATCAACGCTTTGTGCTGCTCTGCGTAAACTATAGACGAGAAATCGATCCCCGTGCCGGTCGTTTCCTGCATCTGTACTCCATCGATGTTATCGGTAAATGAACCGTTTCAATGTGACCCCCGCACAGGAAAACATAGGACCCAGACGACAACATAAAGAACTGTAGCGGAGAAAAAGAAAGGGGGAACGACTTCTGCTGTACAAAGAGTCATTCAGATGACCGGCTTTGGGTCCGGGGGTGGGGGTGGGGGGCTATAGATGACGTCACGCAATTATGGCCAATATTTCACCCTCCCTCCCACGTCATGCGTCGTCTCAAAAACTTAGACGTTACAAAGCTCTGCGCCCCCCGCCCCTATATGTCCTATTTTCTATTTGAAAATGAGCATGTTTCAAATCATTTTTTGTCATTTAAGTGTTTTTTTTTAGTGTATGGCTGCACTCTAATATCGTAAAACGTGTAGCCATGTAAAACGTCATTAAAATAAATTGTTAACAATCTAATACTTACATGGAACTTTTATTTAAAATTACGCGTTTTGATGTGACGTCATATTTCTTTTTTAAAAAAAACCTGCCCCTCGTCACGCATCGTCACAAAAGTGTGACGCCCTAACCACCTCCCCCCTTTTTTATGTGCGTTACGTCATTTATGGACGTCTCCATAGTTGGGGACAAGACAACAATATGTCTGATATTCATGTGAATTCTATTATATTTTCACATCTGACGCAGAAGCACATAACAGTTCGTCGCTTTCTTCGTGAAGATATTCTAAGAGTGGTAGTTACGTTTCCACGACTTGCCACTTTGGAAGTATGTACTAGTTTCAAAGGCCAATTTTATATTTGTTACACAGCTTAAGCACAATGATTTTTATGCGCGTATTAGTGAATAGTAATAGCAATATTTATTTATTTAAACAACAACAACAACAACAACTGTTTCAGAATTCAATAACATTTAAGAATTAATTTCAGTTCTTTAGTTAGCCTCAAGTAGAGTGGTATACAAGTTGAAATAGAATGTAACTTAAATTAAGTTCGGACACTTTCTACTAGAACCCTGGTACCCTAACGATATTCCACGGATGCAGGAGCACCAATATCAATTAAATGCGCATCTCAGTTTCACTTCAAGTCAAACGACAAATAATAACCTGCGTGAGCTTTGGTTTTTGGTTGAATGTCATGATATAGCTATGCGATGCAATTATTTTATGGACGGGTTGGAAAAATGTATTGATTTGAATTAAAGTTCGCTTGATTATCAATATCGTGTCACCAAGGCCAACTTTATACTTTCATTTGAGAGTATTCGATGGATAAAATATTTTACTTGAAGTTATATAAAGATTATATTATATAGTTATATACAATGACCCTTTTAGATTGTAGGATTTTAATATGATGGATAATTTTATTTTATTTTCCAGGAACGCCTTTTTTTACTTTAATATTAAAATGAAGTTAATGTGTAAGGAATAATTTCTTTGCTTATTACATGTAAAAAAAAAAAAAAAATTTATTTTGAAATCAATGTAATGAGAACGAATCGCAAGCTAATAAAGCATTAGGAGTAGTCAGAAGCCAGGAAGTTTTTGTTGTGGAAAGCTTTTTGGTGACATGTTTTTGTTCTTTTTTCTTCTTACAAGTTTTGGGCCGACACTATACATACTATATTTGCTCATGCCAATTGCTGCCCCACCACCCACCTGTTACACATTATGGGATTATCACCCCACTTTTTTCTCTTCAAAATACACAATTGTTATTTTTCACCCCCCTCCTTTTTTTTTTCCAACACAACTTTGTTCGCGTGAGTTTTCAGGTAACAAGGTTTGCTTTATCAAATGCCATTTCAATACATCCATAGTGTCGTAATAAGAAGCAAGACAGTCAAACGAAGCTCAGTGACGTCAATGTTTTACAAAACTAATACGGCGATTAAAAATGGATGCCGTGCGCTATATTTGCAATGAAAACAAACCAACGAGCCTAGTAGGAGAAGAATAGCTGGCAGCAATCAATATTAATACAATGGTATCTCACGGCACCTATCGTCTGACGTCTAGAGGGATGGCGGGAGGGTTGATTTATTCAAGGGAGTAGGGTTGGACACAGAAGAAGGTTCGCGAACATCTTCGTATATCAATATCATTTGAAAGAAAAAATTGTATAGTTTTAGATAGTATACTAAACAGAAGTGCCAGTATACATTAAGTATAAGCCTGAGACACTATCTGGTGACTGACTAAACAGAGAAGTGCCAGTATACACAAAGTATAAGCCTGAGACACTCTGGTGACTGACTAAACAGAAGTGCCAGTATACATAAAGTATAAGCCTGAGACACTCTGGTGACTGACTAAACAGAAGTGCCAGTATACATAAAGTATAAGCCTGAGACACTCTGTCTGGTAACTGACTAAACAGAAGTGCCAGTATACATAAAGTATAAGCCTGAGACACTCTGGTAACTGACTAAACAGAAGTGCCAGTATACATAAAGTATAAGCCTGAGACACTCTGGTGACTGACTAAACAGAAGTGCCAGTATACATAAAGTATAAGCCTGAGACACTCTGTCTGGTAACTGACTAAACAGAAGTGCGAGTATACATAAAGTATAAGCCTGAGACACTCTGGTGACTGACTAAACAGAAGTGCCAGTATACATAAAGTATAAGCCTGAGACACTCTGGTGACATACTAAACAGAAGTGCCAGTATACATTAAGTATAAGCCTGAGACACTCTGTCTGGTAACTGACTAAACAGAAGTGCCAGTATACATAAAGTATAAGCCTGAGACACTCTGTCTGGTAACTGACTAAACAGAAGTGCCAGTATACATAAAGTATAAGCCTGAGACACTCTGTCTGGTAACTGACTAAACAGAAGTGCGAGTATACATAAAGTATAAGCCTGAGACACTCTGGTGACTGACTAAACAGAAGTGCCAGTATACATAAAGTATAAGCCTGAGACACTCTGGTGACTTACTAAACCATAATATCACAATGGATTTTTGGATATACGGACTCGGATTTAAGAACTCGGTTAGAGGTCTCTGGACCACAAACAGATTATCAGGATTAAAACGACGGGAACATATATGTTTCTAACAAATCGGAAAACCGTGCATTAAATATGTTAGATATGTTGGAAGAGAACCCCTTGACGATCTTGGTGCTTGAAAGGCGCTACGTATTTGTGCTGCTCAGCGTATTTCTAAAATATCAATCAGAAAATACAGAAATACCTCGATACTTCGCGGTTCACTTTTCGCGGATTCCCTTCTTCGCTTGCCCGTACTTCGCGGAAATTCAGCTTTGAGGCGACCGTTCGTAGAACCTATTTTACTTAACTTAGAAAAAATACTGAGTATTCCGGTGTATTATGCCCTTGCACAACGAAAAAATGCCCAATATCAGAGTAACTTCATTAGCCATCTGCAATACATGAGCAAGATCAGAAGCAAAATAAATAAATAATTATTTTTTTTTAATGTAGAAATGCAAGCAAATACAAAACTGGAACGTTCTGTACCACAAGCCTTGTAATGTGATAAGAGTGCTATGCTTACATGTTTCTTTACTGCCCGGATGTCCACTTGTAGCGCCACGAAAAAGATCAGGATGTAGAGAACCAGATACCTCTGGCGATCTCCTCTGACCTCCTCCTCCGCCTCGGTGTCCGACTCGCTGGGTAGCTGTACCTCCTTGCTCACCTCCGGCTCGGCATCAAGACGGATTGAAACGATACTACTGTGGCTACCCGAGAGGTCTCTGCTAGAAACTCGCAAGTGGCTGCGGCATCGCCGTACTAAGACCGGTGTGTTTTTCGTACAACCCATTCTAGACACATAAAACATATCCCATGGTTAAGATGAGTGATTGAATTCACAACAGAGTGGCGTCAAATTATGAAAACAAGACCCATCACAATATAACGGATAATTGAATACCTGTCTGAAGTAACCAGTGAAGGTACACTATACCACAGACACCCTCACTCCATTTCTTCACTGCGGTCGATTCGCTCGTTTCAAATAACCCCAGACTGACCTTAAAACTGAATTACCCTACACAAGCGGATTAGTTTTTCTTCGTTTCAATGACTTTATGGTATACACTTTTTAATACCCTAATCTATCTTATTGAAAGACAATACATAAGTTGGCAAAAATCCCTTTGAACATTTCCCGTCTTCCAACACAAGAATACTAAACTACGCTTTGTTGTTAGTTGCCCTGAATACCACGGGACATTAACACTTTACGGGCGGCCTAAAGCGTACTTTGCGTATGTGGCACATTTAATAAACACAGCAGTAAAAACTGAAATAACTCCCCGGTTTTCGATAGATCGATGTTATCCATCTGCGCTGTTCCTTATTGTTTGTTCACTCTAGAAAGCTACAGTGCAGATGTATATAATAGCACAGTCCCAGCTGTTTGGACTACACACCCCAGTGTATTGAAATAGAACCCATTGCAAGCAGGTTCCAGGATAATCTCTACACCCGACTGTCCGCAACCTGCTACCGACATACCGATATGGATCAAGATCACTTAGTGACCAGCATAAGGAAGGCGAAAAAGTTGAAGTTGGAAAAGTTAACGCAAAAATAATCATTAAGGGATTTCCTCCCCTTCAACCGCTTCGTTCACCAGTTGTTAATCTTAACGATAAATAGCTGCCGATATTGTTAGACGATTATTATCGATGACCACAAAATGCCAACGATTAAGAGAGTCACGTTGACTTTATCAGTAACTTTGTAACGTATCCATTCCCACCTCAAAAAATCCATTACAGTACATGGATATAAATGCAACGATGCATATTTAACTAAAATGTTTCAGAATGAAGTATTTATCTTAACTTGCCAGAATAAATTCAAAACGCTTAGAATAACAGATTTATACCGTAACCATAACTAGATTTTTTTCCCAACATGCACGTTTTACGATTTCGTCTGTAACTGTAAATAATAAAGATTACATTACTTAGAAATTCTTTGTTATTTAAAACACTCTACCATCTAGAACAATACAATCTCCGAAATAACGTTTATTCCAACAGTTATGCACAGATCTGTCAACTACGCAACACCAAGAAATCATTGCAAAAGTAACTTCGAGGTCTCACTCTTCCGCAACACCCGACTTTCGTCAACGTCTGCATTTTTTCCCCCTGAGATAGTAAAATGCAGCTACGAACAATGTACTATAATTTTAAGAATTGACTATGGCATCAAAACAATGAACATTCGAACACTAAAAATAACCATGACGACAAATTATCCAGAAGAGCTGGACGTCCCCCCGCAAACACCCACGACAATGCGGGCCGTCGAACAATCTAAATCATACATACGTAAGACCACCAAACAGGAGAAAGAACTACTAATTGAAACTCGAGAAATGCCAAACGATTCCTCGCTATCAACCGTAGTGGGATCCTGTCCACGGAGACCGAGCTGATCGCACTAACTATGGGAGGCGCAGTCCCCGAGCCTTTAAAACGGCTGCCGGTGGTGGCGATGAAAAATAGATGAAGGCTATTTATTAAAAGGGTGTCATAGTCATATGTGCACCCCAAAGTCCTCTCATTAATTACGCTTTATTTACGGAGCGCAGGCGATGTCAGGTCAGACGCAAAATATTCCAGTTATTTCCGCAGAGGAGGGGTAAGGCGTAGATATGAAATGATAGGAAATACAATCTTGTGCCCAATCAGCGACTTTAGCTGAACACATCTTGAATGCTATTATCTGAAAACTGAAGTTAAACCGTAATGAGGGTTTATTAAAAGAATTAAGGAATCCTTCAAGAAATCATTTTGTATTTATTGCTCGAAACAAAGGAAGGGGTATTTCAGTTTTCACATTTGTATATTCTGAACGTCAGTAAAAATAAAAACTAGGGGTATACGGGATTCAAAATTTTGAAATCCGACCGGACGCGGATTTGTAAAAATGGCCGGGTTTGCCGGAGCCGTTATAAATGATGGATTTGGCAGGATTTATGAAGCGAAATTCTGCCGGAGCCGGATTTGCGAGAGCCGGAATCCGGTACACACCTAGTATAAACTAAGTACAAAAATATTATATTTTTAAAAAATTATTTAACACAACCAACGTTTAAGAACACGACTTTATAAACAATCGATTTAAAAATTGGCATGTAATTTATTTCGTAGCCCTTAAAAGGAGTAGTAATAAAAAATTTTTACGACTCCTATGATCCCAAATGAGCTACCGCCAAATGATAAAGCAAATTTGACACAATCATACGAAATGTGCGTCCCATGCACTCCACTTACACCGAACACAGAATAATCTGCTGGTAGCGGCCGTCGCCGAAACTCTTTTATATCAACCAGACCAGTGGGATTATATCAAAACTTGAGAGATTTGTCAATTACTGACAATAGCTCTCTTATCATGCTCGGAATAGTTGAGATAGTTGTGAAAAGACAACAGCGCACTACAAGATAGGACACAAGTGTGCCACCAACGAAACGTCTTGATAGTCTGGCCTGGCTATACCACGAGTTGGCACCAGTTTCAAGTGGGACACGAGGCCCTTGTTGACCAAGGAGGACATCACGGCCAACGGAACTTAAGAGATTCAAATGACCTCATCAGAAAGAATAGGTCTACCTTAAATTAGCATAGAGAATAACTCTGACTTAATAGACATGACAGAGAATCTATATACAGTGATGGATATCATCAGCGCTTTAAAAACTAACAATTAGTATGATTAAAAGCGGGGTCACTGTCCGTAAACATATCTGGATGTGACATTATTAAAAGGGGAAGGGGTCGCGCTATAAATCAAACTGTTAAAATAAATATATGGTTTTTAAAACTTTAAGAACTTAACATCGTTTGGAAAACTGAGCTGTTTTGTTTTCACAGGCGCATCCAATGTATACATTTATTTAGACTTCTTGATAGCAATCATCAATGTTACTTAAAATGATATATTCTGAGGTCGAGATTCCAAATCGTGTGTTTAAAAAAAATTCTTCCAAAATTTCAACAGTTGAACGCCGCTGTATTAGAAAGAATTTTTTATAAAAATGTTATAGGGCAATATGTTGTATCAAGACTAATGTTAAGTTAGCGAGACCAAAGACTCTTACGGCTATACATATCTTCACGGCGTTGTTTCAATTTCACATACAGATTTATGAACAATATCTGAATTACTAGAATTTTGAGGGTCTTTTAAAACCAAACATCCACCTAACTGCCAGAAAGGAGGTAATTCTAGGACAATTGTTACCTTCATTTAGACAAAACACATAAATAATTGTGTTGTAAAAAAAAAAAAACGACAGCGAGTCATAAGTTTCTCCACGCTGTTCTTTAAAAATGACTTTCAAGTATGTGAATAGTGTATAAAATTCTAAAAGATATCAGAAGCCAAGTTCAAAACACAGATCTCCAGTAACCATTAGGCTTTGATCAACAAGTTGTTTTTTTTAAAGCTCGTAGATAAAGCTCCGTAACCTGGCCTGTGAGGGGTTGGGGTGGAGAGAGAGATTCCTGAAGATAAATAAATGCAGCCTCTTTTCAAGATAACGCCAAATATGACGTCAGTGGAGGAATAAGCATTGTCACACAATGGTCCACCCTTCCAGACCAATTTTTATGTAGTAGGAATGATAGAAAATAAAACCCAACAACACGTCCTTTAAACAATGGGGAAAAATGTAAAGCAAGACAGTAAACAAAAAGTTATTTCAAAAAATTAAAGCTGATCAAACTAGGACAATTTTGGATTGAAAAGTATCAGGAGAAAACTTCATATCCAATTTAATGGAAGAAGCCAAGACTGTTATTTACCGTCCATTATAATAAGACATGAATTTTCGAGAATTTCTCGCACGGATTAATTATTTCAGTGTTCAGTTTGGTGGTATCTTTCTTGCCGGTTGTGTAATCTTTAATTGCTATCAGGTGAAGAAAAAGAAATCATACATCAATGGTTTCATGTGAGAAAATGGTATTTGCCCGATCCCTGATCAAACAGCAATGGTTAATTATTTCTAGCAACGACTTTATAACACTGAAGCTCAAAGGCGTATACCACTTTATGGGTTACTTTAGGTAAATGGCAACAACTAACATTACAGCCGGTCTCTTAGTGAGAACAATGTCACGCTTTAAGCAGTGGAAACAAAAGAAGACAATCAAACACTGTTGGTAAAATGGTCATGGTTGGAGATGGCTACCCTCAAGTCATCGGATACTACAGCGTAGGATCAGTGGCCACGAGAGATGACCAACAGATGAGTGTAAACAGGAAGGCCAACTCGGTGAATTCCGCAAAAAGGATGAGATCAGGGATCATTAGGGAAGGGGAGATAGGCATGATAATTTGTTACTTCCCTTTCTTTTATTACCAGGGCTAGAGTGTCAAATGTGGGACTCTATTAAACAAATTGTGTAGTTAGTGGTTGGGGTTAAAGAAATGCCGACAAATCAAAAGGAGCTTACAAGTAAATTCGGTATATGTGACTGAAACGCTATCTTGCAACAACTTCTAAATTGAAGATTTAGAAACAGAAGCTTCAGATCCACGGATAATTGGGTGCGTAAAATCGTGTACAAAAATGAGCTCGGGAGGAGTGTGAGTAATCAAGTGTCGGAAGCAGAAGCGTAACTGGGTTTTCCGCGCCCTTGGCCCAATTCATTTTTGGCACCCTTGAGAAATAGGGAAAATACTAAATTATATAGAATAAATTGATTACTGAAGGATTAGCCCTCGGCGCCCATGGCAACTGTTCCGATGCCAAGTCGTTGTTACGCCTCTGGTTGGAAGTCGCATTAGTTGAAATTGTTTTGGAGGCGGATACATTAACTAAGCTCCACATTCCTCTACAAATACGTTTCTGGCTGTACTGTTGTATTTACTGGGTCGTTTCAGCCTGGAGGCGATAACTGAAGTGGGTTAAAAACGAGATCGAATCCCCGAGTTAGTGGTACTAACATTTTCACCCAACAACCATCTGCTCACAAGTCTTGTTTTCCTCTTAGTTCAGATTAAGGAAAATGGAAAGGAAGATAAGCCCTTCATAAATAATTCTGACGATTTGTAAAATAATGGTATTTGCTAAAACATCTTATCACAAATTTCTTAGGTGCTGAAATACAATGGGTCAGCTCTGCAATGAACGTGATTATATGGAGAGTATATATTCTTGTTTTGTATTTTTGAGATAAAAATGAGAGGAAAATTTCATCAAAATTTCTATCAATAAATTTTGTAAGTTAAGATATGAGGTAAATTTCATATGGAGGTTGAAAAAATATAAGTAAAAGTTCATTTAAAACATTGAACCCGTATAGAAAATTCACAATAATAAGTGAAGAGCAGTGCCTTTTCCCCCAATAAACTAGAGTGCATACCCTTCTAAGAAATAATTACTTACATCGCCTCTTAATGAATGCGGAAAGTTGTTATTGAACCAAGGGGAAAAAGAGTTACGTTGTTTCTCGTTGTGAATGTTGGTTTCTTACTTTAGTACCAAGACAGTTTCATCTTTCTACGCCATTCAACCATTCATCATGCAACAGTTGGGCGCATGTCTTGTTTTCTATCACTTGGTGTGTATGTAGACTGTAGACCGTGCCACTGTGATCATCCATATCACGATATTTAAGTCGTTTGTGGGTGGTTACAGGCGACTGTCTTGTCTGTATTTCTTGCTGCTATAGCGACAAATGCACATCGATTGTCTCCTCCTGACAGACATAATGAATTTCTCAGATTTCAACTCCGCGGCTGAAAGACTCGGATGACGCCGAGTCTCCGGTGAGTCCTGCTATTGAACGCCGCTGACCATGACAGGACTGACGTCATGTCTGAACCTACGTCACACAATTCTTCGACGCTACTGACCTTTGCCGTTACAAAAGCAAAACAAAATAAACTGAGTCAGATTTCACTTTCGGCAAATAAACTTCAACAACTCATCAATTTAAAATGTTGACTATTAAAATAACGACAATGAAATAGTTTTTAAAAAATAATAAAAATGCTTATTAAGTAAAAAGTGTTTACTTTGTAAAATGTGTTTTAGTGTGGGGAAATGGCAGGCTGAAAAGTGGATCATGTTTTAAATTGGATTTTGTATGACATGTTTTTAAACAATTTGATTTTGTATGACATGTTTTTAAAAAATTGGATTTTGTACGAAAAGTTGATTTGGTGTGAAAAATGCCATGAAAAAAAGTTCATCACATGTAAAAAGTGTACATTCTGTTTTTGGTGATGTTTTTTTCAAAATGTATTACGTGCGGTGCTATGTTTTACATTGTTATCATATGTGAAAGGTGTATGTGTGACAATGGATCATGTACCAAAAGTGCCCCATGTATTAAAAGTGTTTTAAACAAGCGTGTCTTTGACGTAACCCTCAGGGGAAATAACCCAAACAAAACACACAGGCTTCAAAATTTTGCTAACGCAAAAGCTGCATTCATAAAATATTGATCACCAATAATGATTTTCTGAACTAAACAAAAAAATTTAAAGAATAATAATTTTAAAAATCAGCTTCTATTATCCTTTCGCTGGCATTCAAATTAAGAAAGTAATGCATCATTATATTTCCGTTTCGGGGCGGTAAATAAAGAACCAAAAACAGAACACAGCGTTTGAGAGTTGTTGAAAAGGTTAAGGCATAAGTTAAACAATTTTCCGTATCCTTTTGATGTTTTAGATGCCATTGATTTTTATTGAAGCCAGAGCCGTACATCAGAATTCAAACTAATGGCTTTTTAATTTTTAAAAAATTGTCGTAATTTATTCGTGAGACAATAATGTGTTCCCGAGTTGTTTGTTTGTTTTTCTTTTATTTTTTAATCGTTATCTGGGGTCGTAGATGTGGCTTAAGTTTTAAAACCTCCTCCAGGTCTAGATTCAACAATGCCAATTTTTATTCTTTACAGAATGTTACTCTTGGCAACGGAGCCTGAAAGTCGATGTCAGACCCTTAACCTTACATTAGCCGCTTCTATAATATCCTTGTTATGAGTAGAGTGATCAGTTAATATGATTCAATAATCTCAAATAACAAATCCGCTATACCTAACATCTTTTAACGGCCGGTTCTATACACACTCATCTGGAAAAGATTTGCATCAAGAAAAACGAACCGAGGTTATACAAGAATTTAAAATATGTTTTCGACATGGTAACTTTGCCAGCAGCTCCCCAACGTTTGGTGCACATGTATAAGACTTATCCCACGGGAAGGGGAGTGTGAGTCCAATGAAGCGGGCGAGGCGGGTAACATGCAAGTCCCAAACCTAGCTACACGTACTTTGATCGTGCTGCTTTAACCGGACATATTCCTTTCGTTGGCCACAAAGAGTGAATGGCGAAGTCGTAGTGTATCAATGTTGTTTATTCCTCTATGTACGATTCAGAGCATGACCAATTCATTTTATTTATTTTCTGTTGCAAGCTTTGTGATAAGAAACGTATTACATAGATCAACGCCCTTTTATCAAATTTTTGTGACTCACTCCAACGTCTCAAAGCATTTTTGCAGATTACATGTGCTTAATTTGGAATGCCGGTAAATCAGGATCCTTTGCTACAGTTTCCACCAAATTTTTAACGAAATGAAATCGTGTAACACGCAATAAAGCCATGCGCGAATTTAGTCTCTGCAGGGGTTGTGAAAGGAGGGGGGTGGGGGGCGAACGATGAAGTGGAAGGACAGTAACCACATTTTACATCAATGCTAATAGAAAGATTTTAAAAGACTTCTCGGAAAATTTTTCACTTGCAGGAACTTTCGGGTGAACACTTGAATAGAGCAATGTAAAATTACTTTCACAAATAATAATATTCTCATCTTCCTATAAATTTATGATTTTCTTTGTGCAATTTTAAAGGGTGAAAGATTGATTACAATCAAAATCTGCTTAACAGCCCTAATTTTCGACCAATCACAGTTTATGGTTGCCAAGAGAAGTGGTGCGGAGGGGGGATGTCTCGATACAAACAATGCTTATTATGTCCACTTGCGTTCCTCCTTCTCAGAAAAACATGTGCTTCGTAGTTAAGGGTCCTGGGCTCAAGCCCTAGTGGACACATGTTTAATTTTTAAAAAATAAATATTTATGTTTGTGCCGGTGACCCGTCAAAACGGCCACAATCGAAACGGCCATGGGTTAATAGATGGTAGTGGAATAAAAATTTATATTATAATTTTTACTCACTGATTCAGTAGCAGTTTTAGTTCACAAACAACAATAATTATAACAGCACAATGAATAATTTAATAACAGTTACTCTATATGATAGCATGTCACAATTTTTTGTTGAGAAGAAGTAACATCCTAACGTCACAAAAATGATTTTACAATTTATAATATTTTTTTAAAAGATGAAAAAGCTGAACAAAGGTCAAAATTTGGGATGCGGAAATAAACTATTAAGTTATTGGTTAATCGTTAAATTTATTAACGTTGAAATTATTTTTTATCGATAAATCGATCCATCAGTCCCAAAATATTGGAAGTCAAAAAGTAAATTAAAAATAAAAATAGCGGCCGATTACACGAACATTTTGATTTCAAACTATTGACTGACGGGAATGTTAGATTTCCTATGATTGTTCTAACACTGCTTACTAATCAAACCAAATGAAAAGTGTATTAAGCTAAAGGCAGTAATGAAGTCTGACTCAGAGACAGAAAATGAAGACAGCTCTTGCGATGATTTACTGCGATACAAAATGGAGATGAAAGTTCCCGAAACCATTAACCCTCTACAATGGTGGAAACTTAATGAACACCGGTTTCCGATAATTTCATTCTTTGCCAAGACCGTTTTATGCAAAGCAGTTACCTCAATTCCATGTTCAGCTCTGCTGGTTATATTGTTCTGACCAGGGCCGTTTGGCAGGGGCCGTTTTGTCGATGAACCTTTGCGTCCAACTCCCCCTTTTTACGAATGGCTGACTTTCGCTAGGGTCGGCCAATTTCAGTTTGTTTGGCAAGCTAGAGTGGTGCAGAGCGGTTGACAGTAACTAACCGCCGTGCGCATGTCTCGGGCCCAACAATGCGTCGACGGTCCCCCGACGTTCACTCACGTTCTCATTTTTTTGTGCTGTGGTTTGTGACCGTTCTACCCCATTCTTTGCACTATTTATGAGCAAGCCCGCGGCGTAAGCTACGCAGCGGGTCGCATCTAGTTAACTTTATTATCCTATAATTTGTGAAGATGCATTAATTGGGTTCAAGGAGAAAACGTATGCGAAAGTATGGAGAAGTAGTTCGATGTGATTAAATCATCTCATGTTTAACTTGGTTGTGAAAGATAACATCACGACATCGAACTGATACAAAAAATTTAAAAAGGAAACATTCCGACTTTCGGCCAAATTGACAACAATCTACACGAGCCCATCATATGTTCATGTAATGTTAGCAAATCTAGGCCAAAACCAGTCGAGAGTTGAGTGAAGTGCACCAGTGGAATAACCGACATTTGGCAACTAGGTGGTGCTCGTATGACAAACAAAAGGTACAGACATTTGCTTTCTTTTGTATCTTGTGTGTTGACAAAAGTAAACAAAGCACCACGATGCGTGTACTAATAAAAGCCAGACACATCGATTATCCTATATCTCCACAATGAATGCATAGGTGTGACTCAAGAAACCAGCCGTCCACTTTTAGTTCTGCTGGGTAAAGGTGGTCTATAGTCAGAGGTCTCTATGAGATGACGGTTTTCAAGAGACATTAATTCCAAATCTTTCCACTAGAAACATCAATTTTCAATGAGCTTTGATCTCTAAGATGTATTTACATGTATTTAAATGACATAACGTGGGTCAATGGCAGTCAATAGACAGTTCGTTATGGCAATAGCTGCAGTACTCAAATATGTTGTAAATCATTCGTTTAAAAAGTTCATGGTGCTAATCTTTATTACAATTGATGATGGTTTCAAGACGTAGTAAACAGCTGTGGGGAAATAACAAAGCTCAGAAAAGTTTAGGAAGTGGTTACATTGCTATGTTTTTTAAAAAATTATTATTTTTATACATATATTCTATGCATGTAAGCAGAGAATGAAGCGATGATGGATTGGGGGGGTTGCCGGGAATAATTTCATAGGATTCCTGGTGTACTTTATTTAATTTAATCAGTTGTCTATGGGCTTGATATATGATTTGGATCTCATTAAAATTTGTGTGAGGGGGGGGGGGATACTAGTATCAGTCTTACTTTGGCTATATACCTTAAGCATCATCGACTGGTTCACACATCTGTTTGCTCACCTTAAACTTAAAGCACTAGCGGGAACACATTTTTTTACAAAGCGTTTAAACACCACGCTGAAAAGTAAAAAGAAAAATGCTTTGCTGCTTGCGCAACTACTTCTTTAAAACTGATGTACAGGTGTTAGACCTTGCCAATTTTATCACGCCGCAGTTCAAAAACTTAGCGCAGCCTTACGGACATGGAAGTCTGAAAAGCACAACGCTATACTCACTCTGCAGGGATCGAATATTGTTTGTTTATTAGTTTCGTAGTTGTCAGCTATTCATATTTATAGGTTTCTCAATCTATTATAGTAAACACAAATTGCTTTTAAAAATATCATTCATGACGGTGACTAGCCTCAACAGCCCCAATCATATTTTTCTTCTCCATCCACACATTATATCTGGTCGCAACCACACCTACTGCAACATTAACTAATTATTCTTCGCCAAACAACCGTAACACCAGTCTTTGTCACAAACGATTTCCACAGTGCCAAATGTTAAGATCCTGGCGTTTGATTAAGAGAAGTTAATAAATAAGCATTCTCACAGCACAGAGTGCTGCGGGGTGGGGGGAGTGTGGTGTATCTTGGAACATCCCTTCCATCTTTTACCTTATCTCTGGTTGCTGATGTCATCAAAACAACGATGGGCCAATTCAGCTGTTGCTTCAAGTAGCAGAGGACTGCACCGTGGCACGTCGCAAGTAAAGGTATAGCTGCTCATCGAGACATTGTGAAATTTTTGGTGTCTTGGTTTTAAGAGAAAGTCATTAGCTGCTGGAGCTATTTTTTGAAGACACGCGAAGACACCAGTTGGAATAGGAAAATCTTTTAAAAGAATATTCATCTCTCTATATATACCTCACCAGATATTATGACAAGCACAAGCCGCGAGCAAATAAGCGTGACAAATGACCCTCGTTACGGTCGACCAATCACTCGAATTGTTTTAATTTCTTCGTGCTGCTGTTTGTGTCCGTTCTTTGCACTATCTATGTGCAAGTCTGAGGCGTATGCTACGCTGCGGGTCACATCTAGTTGCTATTATTACAGGAACCAAAATCCACAATGGCAAACGGCAAACACATTTTAAAAACCCGTTAAAACAAAGTTTTTCACTATATGAGACATAACTAAAAGTATTAGTTATGTTCATATAATACCTACGGCGCGAAAGACCGAGGCAGAGCCCTGTAACATCGAGGGCTGGAGTGAAACTCCACTGACCCGTTGAGGTCAACTATAGCAGACGGCTAAGCATGCTATAAAAAAAAATAAACTAAAAATTCATTAATTGAATTACGGTACATGCGATCGATATGAAATTTGGATACATTGTTAGGTGACAAAAGTTTATGTGAAAAAATTCAGCTCGATAGGAACAAGGGAAGTGGGTCATTTTAAAGAGAGAGAGAGACAAGACAGTGAAGTTAGTATAAGGGATATAAAAATGACATGCATGTTGTGAACATGGAGATCGCGGCAGACTCACTTTGAAGATAGGACAGAGTTAGAGTCTTAGATTTTGTATAACAAGCATTCATTCAGGCCTACGGGGTTACGTTACCAAATTTAAATCAAATTCCACGAATTTTCTATGAGAAAATACAACATTACAAACTAAAAATTAAAAACAAACAAAACAAACAAAACGGGACACGTCTTAAGTCTGTCCTTCAAAAAAAAACAACAAACGATTTCTTCGCCTGGAGAAGAAAACGAAGATCATGAAAAAAAAAATTTCAACTGTCATTAAAATTTAATTAAATGTCAAGTAAAGTTTTTATGATTCAATATTTTTTCTTGATATTAAATATTATTATTATTTTATTTTTTTTTAATTCAGGGACATCCTGAAGTTTTGGGAGTCTGTAAAAGCTCTGCTTAAATGTAAAGTTAGCGGGGAAAGGGGTATTGAGGGGGGGGGGGGTTCTAAGATGCATCACATCATGTTCGAGGAAAAAAAACAAAGTAGTATGTTTTGATATAATATTATTTGATATTTAATGTTTTCCCTACTGCTTTAAGGACACTTCATAATGACACGTTATTTGATTGGGGAAATGAGCCCCGGTTGGACGTGAACACGCGTATAAGATTTAATGGTGTATTTCCTTTCCACTGAGCGCCCACGTCCCGTCTACCTATCAATTGGTGTATTGTGTCAAACATCCTGTCTGATGACATGCAAACAAAATATCTGTCTAAAGGAGCCCGTTTGTAGCCTTTTGTCGTGTAGCGGTGGGTTTCAGCTACAATAGCTGACATAACGCCAGCTGGGTTAATGTGATCTCTGGGGTTAGTATCGAAGTTAGTTCTAGCTTCAACACAAAACACACTCAACATTTTTTTTTAATGGAAAGTAAAGTTTCATTACTAAACCAAATGTAAGACAGACAGCTATGGACACTTTGGATGTCCTATTTAGGTTATGTTGATTTTTTTTTTAAAATAACCAATCATTAAAAATGTGTCACAGCTGTTCTTGTTCTATACATACATTTAATAAACACCCCATTGCATGTCATAATCATCAGTCATCAAACTTAGTTCAGGCTCAAAGGCCAGAGGATTTATTATTAGTTCATTTATTATAACTTTAATTTAATTTTTTAAAATCCCCGCTCATTTACTCATCCAGCGATATAAAAAAAAAGTCTGAAAAATGGAAGTGGTGGAAAAAAAGCGTAACAAATTCCACCCTTCACCACCCACAAAGCGTAACCCCAGGTTAATACCCCCCCCCCCTTCTAAAAATAAGACTCTGAACGACGTCATATAAATCTGTTAGTCGACCCACGTCTGCTGGAGACGCCAGTCAAGTTTGACGTACCAATTGTCAGGGGCTGCTGCTGATGGGTGGGTTAGCTCAATACATGTAATAGAATACGTAATGTATGTGGCATCGGGAAAACCAGAGTCGCTGGTGGTGGTTTGGGGAAAGGTGGAATTATCAGTCAGGCTTCTCTGCACCGAGTCATACCAACTTCCTTTATTTTGACATTTAATTTTAAAATAAAATTAATAATAATAATCTGAATATTAGATCTATAGCCATCTCACCTTTTGAAGTGATATTTCTTGAATACTTTTTTTTTTAATTTCAGGAAAGCTTTTGCGATTTAAAGAAAATAAATATACATTCATAGCATTGCCTGTGTTTTAAAAAACTTTTAAAATGCAGCAGGATATGGATAAACACTGGCCTCCAGACCTTTAATGCAGTGATGTTATTTTTTGTGTTGAAAAATCAATGTCTACAACAACAACAACAACAACAAAAACATGCAAGATGCATTGATATATTCGCGGATGTTTGTATCAGCTTTTCATTTCTGATGTAGGCAAATTTATTGAACATATAGATTTTTTTTTTAAAAATATTTATCAATAGTATTATCGTGCACACATCCGTTCGTTTGAAACAACTGAAATATATAAAAGCAATATTCACACCCATCCAATCATGTATACCATCTTGTACGTAGCATCTTCGCCATCAAATACTAGTACTAACCTAAACTGTAACAGATAATTCGGTAATTATCTCACGACATGCACACTCCCGTCGTGAAACTTTTTCAGCTTCCCCAAGGCAACGGCGAGAACAGGGAGGTTGGACTGGGGCACAACCACCCCTCTTCCCCACCCACACTCACACACCTCCTGGAGAAAATTTGACATTTGGTATCGTAACGGCCCTGTTCTGTTAACTAAGTGACCCCCCATTATAGCATTACGTGGAATCCCGAAGCCCGTAAATTAAGCCCTTGTCATCCCTACGCCCCAGAACGCCTAATAATATAGTTAAGTTAAAACTCCACAGCCTGTCATCTCATCTGTGAATTAGTAGACCCAGAAAGGTTAAGCGGGTAAAAGAAAGGTCTCACTTAGTATTACTAGTCTTTAAGTCGATCTATGGTAAACCTGTGAGGAGGTTTGTAAAAACGATGTTATAAACTGCTCAACTGTTCACTTGGTAGCCGCGCGATGTGCCAGGACACAGTTGAGCTCACGTCAGTGTGAGGGGCTTACTTTAAATATACACGCGTGCATGGAGCAGACGATACGGCACTCGTGGTACTAACCACGTGGGTAGATGGCCACAGCTAATATTGGCTTGGTGTATTACCAGGGGAAGAGAAGACAGAACGACTAGCTAGATGATAAATAAAAGTATTAGTATTGATTGAATAGAGCACGCCCACAAATAGATGCATCACCCGCAATGTACTCTGTTACCACGGCACTTGTTACGTGTGGATGTGCTTGAAAAAATAATCATTCTCCACATTGATCGTCGTTACATCGACGTGACCTAAATTGTTAAGCTTTAACTCTCACACAAGTATTCTTTAAACGTAACGCTGTCAGACTTTTAGAATCATTTCATGCTATTTTGAAGGGGAAAAAAGAAAAATTTCTGCAATTAAAGACTATGGGAGGGGGGGGGGGGCTGACCCATAAGGGCTGGTCGTTCTGAACCTGCAGTTCACTTGCGAACTTGGCGTCCGCTAAAAGAAACACCGCCGAAATAGTTTTAAATCATTAATTTTAACTTATTTTTTAAAATATAACATTTCAGTCATATGGATTTTAATATATATTTCAAGGCGAAATTAATCAAACCATGAAATCAGAACAGAGGAAATACTTAAATGGCAAAATGAGAATAATAATAAAATATTTTGTTTGTTATAGCTTTTGCATTTGTAATAAGAATGATAGCTATTGTTTTCTTTCACGCTGTTTTACTTACTCCACTTTGGGTAAAACCCAATTATCATTTTTCTGTACACTATTTTGAATTTAAATATCAGGAAAAATATCCAACTAATATTGTATCATAATACTCGGTACCGAAAATAAACAATCAGGATCCGGCTCATTCCTATTTTTTAAATATGGCAAGACCCAAATACATTCACTAAGGGTAAGACAAAGAATTAACTATTACAAGGTAGATGTTTTAAGTTAATTTCTGTGAGCGGACAATTTTCCTCATCCAAGGAAATGCTCCAGAATTGCTTCGCTAACAATATGTCGATTAGTAAATCCCGTTCGCTGCCAGCCCACGAACTTTTTAATTTCTAATGTTATGGTAAAGTCTTTGATGTTGTTAACAAAGAACACGTTCTTGAAAACGTCCAAAAATTTTTTTTTAATTATGATAAAAGAGTAGCGATTCTTTAAAAATACCAGTGGTTTCAAAGTTGGTTGCCACTGTTGATACAAGACTTTCAATAGATGAGAAGCCCTTAATTCGTTTACGATTAACCTTTCTGAAAACTTAAAGTTTTATTGGTAGACGACCCATGACGGTTTGTTATTTCTGACCCCATTCAAATGGTTCCATGGCCTTCTATGGGATCTCTATGTGCTTTATTCCAGCCCCTGTGCGTGGAAAAAAAAATGGAGCGGGGACCACAAGCACCTCAGTACAAAGTTTGGCAATTGATCAACTTCTCGCCCAGAGCGCTGCTATCTGTCCACTGTCCACTTGACAGGTTGGACTTAGAACGAGTGGTATCCTAGTCCCATAGCAGACTTACTTAGCTATCGGGGCATCACCGCGTTCAGATGCATCACTCTGCTAACACGGAAAACAAATAAGAGCGCAAACACATTGAAATTAATAAAGAACCCAATTAGATGTCAACTAAGGCATTGTGGAGAAGTGAGTTCAGGGCGCATTTTGAGAGCAGGACTTTCCTCGTGACTACGTGCGCAAACATTTAATTTTTAAAAAAATGTAAAAATCGGATCTTCGGACCTGGTAATACTAAATGTAGCCTGAGTGTGACATTAAAGAGTAAATTCAGGAAATGGAAATTTCGTCTTCCGTGCCTTTTTTCATTTCCCAGCAAATATATTGTATTGTATTAAGTAAATTCGTGAAATTTTATTGTTCAAACATTTAGAAAAAAAACTAAACAATTATATCGTCAGTGCCAATTTGTATTCTCATTGCAAAAAATTGTGAATCCTCGAACGTCTTGATTCGATAGACTACAAATCGACAAAAGAGTTGTGAACCAAACAATATATTTGGGGCCAATAATATTTGATGTAAAATGTTACCAACCCCTGCGTTATTTAAACTACATAAAAACTAAGAAGTGATAGATCTTCATAAATCATAAATCCTACCCATAACGCAGTTTCTAAATTTGATGAGCTCCGAACTGCAGCAAACGGACGGCTTTTAGGCCAACTTGTAATGTTTCGTAAAGACTCACCTCATCACTCTCAGACTGATCGACGTTGCCGTTCTGGTCGTCGTCAATGAGGTGGTGTAAGATCCTGATGGCTTCTAATCCCAGCTTGTCTTTCTCACACACCTTGTCTTCAACTTTGCACTCTGTGAACACGAGGACATCAATAGAACTTTTAATAGATTAATAATACTTAGCACGCTGTACACGGGGACATCAATAGAACTTTTAATAGATGAATAATAGCACGCTGTACACGGGGACATCAATAGAACTTTTAATAGATGAATAATAGCACGCTGTACACGGGGACATCAATAGAACTTTTAATAGATNGGGGGGGGGTGGTCTTATTTAGGAAAGTACTTACACCGTATATGGTGACGACAATAAACATTTTTATAAGCTCATAATAATGGGCACTGTACACGCGCACGCGATGGAATTTTAATGTTAAATTCTTCAAATATTTTAGTTGGCAAGTTTCAAATTATAAAGAATAAAACGTTGTTGTTTTCAAAGCAGTTCAACTTATACTGATAATTTTGTTTAAATATTCGTACCCACCACTGTTAACTCGTATAAAAAGATTATTGGCACTAATCATATCATATATATAAATAAAAGTCAAACTTTGTTGGTTTGTCACGGGTAACCTTTTCATTGTGACGCCTACGTTTTTACATGGATTGGTGGATCTCGATCAAACTTAGCGCATATATGCATCATTATCCATATCAAAATTATAGAGGGGTTTTTAACTTTAAATCAGTCACCGTTTAGAAAAGGCATTTGTTTAAATCTTCTTAAATAAATTGCAGAAAAAATCTTTTTAAAAATTTCATATTTATTATTATTTTTATTTTAATGCACAAAGAGTTATCATTCTTATTTAATTCAGCGATACCAGCTCTAGGTTTTTCAACCTAGATCTAGGTTTTTTCAACCTAGATCTAGGTTTTTTCGACCTTATCTAGGTTACTAGGTTTTTCTTTAAAAATGTAATTAAATGATGTTTAAGTACACATATTATTCAGTGAAATTAAAATACTTAATAAAATGGATTTTAAAAAATTAAAATTGAATGTCTAAAATATTATGGAAAATTCGATCCCCCCCCCCCCCGATCTCTTTTATTGGGACAAGTCTTAAATTTTTAGCCCAATTATTTGCCAGACTATGATTGTACCATGGATTAATTATCCCCTTGATTCGACCATAATTATAAATATTCTAGAAAATTGTGTGGTTTAATATTTCATTATGTCCCAGTAATTTATAAGTTATAACAAAAAAAAACAAGTCAAATTTTAAAGTCATATCCAATTGTTTTTCAGACTTATTTTCGGTTTGAGACCTCAGGTGGATACAATGGGTTTTCGCTGGGGCCACTTTTTACAAAAATTAAATGAACTCTTTAATTATTTGTTCTCATATACACATTGAATTCTTTCAGAAACATAATAAGATTGTGTGTTTATTATCAAAAGTTTAAGCATAATAAACATTTTAAAAATAATGCAACTAATTTTTTTTTCTCTTTATTATAATTTTGAAACTTATACTATAGATTTTTAGCCCAATTATTTGCAAGACTATGATTGTACTTATGGTAATTACTAAACAGACTGAAACCACAAGCAGAGCACATCATTGCAGAAGAACAGGCAGGCTCCAGAGCAGGTACGAGCACAACGGAGCAGATTTTCAACCTACGAGTGCTCTGTAAAAAACATCTGCAACACCAGAGCGACCTCTTTCATGTCTTCATAGACTTTAAAAAGGCGTTCGACAGAGTGTGGCATGCGGCACTGTGGGCAACTATGCACAAATTCATTATTAATGCTAACCTCATTGCTGTGATCAAGAACCTGTACAACAGAGCAACCAGCTCAGTACTCTACAACAGCAAGCTGGGAGATTGGTTCAAGACCACTGTTGGTGTCAGACAAGGATGTTTACTCTCCCCCATCTTCAACCTCTTCCTTGAAAGAATTATGACAGATTTGCTTGAAAACCATGTCGGAACGGTCAGCATCGGAGGGAGAACTATAACTAACCTACGCTTCGCCGATGACATAGACGGCCTAGCTGGCAGCGAGGACGAACTAAAAGAATTCCTTGCAAAGCTAGAGAAGACATCAAAGGCCTATGGCATGGAAATCAATGCAGAGAAAACCAAGGTCATGGCAAACAATAAATTCACAAGTGAAATACGGATAAACGAGCAAAAACTCGAGGAGGTCCCTACCTTTAAATATCTAGGGGCTATAATATCCGATGAAGGCTCAAAGCCAGAAATTCTTGCCAGAATGGCCCAAACAACTGCAGCATTAAGCAAACTTAAACACATCTGGCAAAGCAAGGAGCTCTCCCTGAGATAAAAGATTCGACTAATGCACTCTTTGGCGATGTCAGTCTTCCTGTATGGTTGTGAGGCTTGGACGCTCACCGCAGACCTCCAAAAAAGAATTAATGCGCTAGAGATGAGATGTTTTCGAAAGGTACTAAACATCTCCTACATGGCGCAAATCACGAACGAAGCGGTCCGCGATAAAATAAGTGCTGTCATTGGCCCTTACGAGGACCTTCTCACCTCAATTAGAAAGAGGAAATTACGATGGTACGGACACGTGACAAGATCTGGAGGTCTCTCAAAGACGATATTGCAAGGCACAGTCCAGGGAAGAAGGAAAAGAGGCAGACCAAGGTAGAGTTGGGAGGATAATATCAAAGAGTGAACCGGCTTGTCATTTAGCGATTCCCAGAAAGCAGCTCAGAACCGTGACACATGGCATGAAATAGTGTGTAGCTCAAAATGGTGCCAATGACCCAGCGTCGGGTTAAGAGACAGTTCAGTTCACTATATAGTAGTTTGTATTATCAGTTTACAAATATTTTTTATATTTTAGTATTTCTCACTAGGCATAATGGCTATAATAATTACTACAATACTAAATCATATCTCTCAGTAAAGTAAATGGCTCCAACAAGAGATAGTACCGCTTATCAGAAAGGGGTCCTTGGAATGTATACAAGCAATTGGAAACAGTTTTCCAATGTACTATAGTAAATAGGATTCGCATGGATGTGACAACAATGACTGCTAGGCTTTTTTGTTATAACAACAGGATCATAAATGGGCTTGAAATCACACATGAAATATAGAATCATATAAGGGCAAGGGATTATATTTAAAAAAATGTGATCACTTTATACAATGGGATAATAGTGGGCTATGTGATCCTTTTTTATTTAGGAATGGGATCCAAGAAACAGCGGGATTATAATGGGGTCTGTAATCTGAAAGACACGTGGAATCATACGGGGGGAAATGATTTGACCACAAACGGTTACCCATTATTGATCGGGGACATAATGGGTGGGTGCAAAAATGGGATCACCAATACTGGCCCGTGAAAAGCCGGGTATATCAGCTAGTGGCAATATAAAAATGAGAGCAAAGTTTTCAATGAACATACGACAGAAGCCCCGAGATAATTGTATGCGGGAAAATGCATTCACTGACACTCGTTTTACTTTTCAATGTCGAGATAATCAAATACGTATTCTAGCTGACATCGTACAGTCGTCTATTCTCATCACTCTTATTACTAAACTCTCCTCTTACATCAATATATATATCAAACCACTGTGGCTGGTGGTATTCATCAATGAAACCTACACCTTAACCCTTAAATGCATGATTTTTTAAAAACCAGTGAAAAAAATATTAAGGTATGCTTTATTATTTCTTTATTCATTATAATAAATCTTACAATTTTTTGCAAAAATTAAAATATGTATTTTGAAGAAAAACAGAATGTTGCATATCTGCAACATTTGCAGTGAAGTCTGATTTTATTGTGAAATATTAGGCTTGGTATTGTAATTGAAATCAATGAACTGTCAATGTCTTTCAAATCAATTCACTGTCATACAGTTTATTGCAGAAATCAGTTCCAAACCACTTGGCCAATAGGAACACATATTGAGTAAGCGCACAATGGATTTGTAAATAAAAATAACACTATTTTGTCTCAGTTATTATAGATTGATATTTAGTGGCATTTTTACATGTGACAGGAAAATAAATTTGATTCCTTGACTTAATAATCAATCAAATTTTGTAAATCCTGTTCAGTGAATGTCTTCTTTCCACTTCCATTTGACATAGCCATAGCTGAAAAATATATAGACAAGCGTATTTTTTAATTTATTTTATAAGTATTATAACAATAAGAGTATAGTCTAGTACAGTATAGTATACTAATAGTATAGATTAGCCACTAATTATTATGACTAATTTTAGCATTAGACATGGTAACATAAACAAATTGATGTAATAAAATGTGTTTTCTTTATAAATATAATTAACTTTTTCAACAATTATACATTAGCAACACACGAGCATAGTTCAAACATGACACTTCTAATAATACTAATAATAGTACTAGTCTTACTAGTACTAACAACATTATTATAAGAAGGCCAGGATGCATGATGTTGCAGTTCTGCAACATACGGTTTTTTAAATTTTGCTAATTATAAATACGCACATTATAACAAACAAGTATTTCTAATTTCAATACTATCCTTATGGAGTACAAAAATAATTTTTTGTATGTTGAAAAGTGTTTTATACACTTAGAAGATCACTGGAGGCGCAGCATAAAAATGGAATGTAAACAAACTGTGATTCGACGAAGTGAAAGCTCTCTAATGCGTCGGGTTAAAAATTTTAGGTCCACTGAGCATGCACAAAATACAGTATAACTATGCAGTGTTGCGAAGTCGGGGGAAATTTCCCTAATCGTGGGAATTTTTTAGCCAAATTTTGAGAAATGGGAATTAGGGAATTTTTAAGGGTTTTGCCTAAAAAATGGGAATTTTTTAGATTGACCAATTTTAAAAATTAAATTCATTCTTGAATGTAAATAAAATAAATTAATTTGAAACATGCTCTTTTTCAAATAAGAAATACTTGTGTTTTGATGTGGTGGGAGGCTCTTTGACGTAATGTTTGTTTATTTTTAGCGTGTCAAGCTTTTTTCCGGATCTAGGTTTTTTTCCTGACGTTTTGGCAAGGTTTTCCCCAACATTGTCACTGACAGTTTAAGGTTAAATTGTGTCAATGTATTACCATTAAATAATATAATTGATTAGTCTGAGCCCGAATCATTATAAAATGTTTGTTACATATATAGGACCAGATCAGTAATACTATGTAAATATATAACAAACTATGTAACCATGTATGATTGATTCATTATTAATAAATTTTTCCCCAACATTGTCATTGACAGTTTAAGGTTAGATTGTGTAAATGTATTACCATTAAATAATATAATTGATTAGTCTGAGCCCGAATCATCATAAAATGTTTGTTACATATATAGGACCAAATCATTAATACTATGAAAATATATAACAAACTATGTAACCATGTATGACTGATTCATTATTAATAAATTTCAAAGCATTCATTAAAAAAAAATATTTTAATCAATCATAAATTTAAATTATAGGAGTATCCAAATAACTTTTTAAAAAAAATTCTTAATGTTAAAATTTAAAAGTATAATTTATATTTTGGCTTTGTAGCCAAGCTGTTAAATAAAAACGTATAGATTAAATTAAAATTGAAAGTACTCTATTAAGAATTGCCTTAAAAATGCAGAAATATTTATTATATTTTAATTTATAAGTCCAAAGTCATTAAAATGAATGCGAAAGCATTTTATTAAAGTTGCCGCTTTCTAGGTTTTTTCCCAAGTTTTTTTATGCATGTGGGAATTTTTAGCCCAATTTGGGAATTTTTTGACTCCTGCGTGGGAAAATCTGGCACTTAGACTTCGCAACACTGTAACTATGTAGCAATACTGTACCACTATTCGTTGGTTCAAATTTAATTTTAGCTAAGTTTTGATCGCGGTTAATTAGTTTGTTGCATTTCTACAACACTATACATTTAAAATGAAAAATGGTTAGAAGCATTACAGGTGTGAGAAAACTGTCCCATATTAATCGATATGAATGTGTTGTAAATTGAACCTGTAATGCTGAAACATTCGTGATTCGTGCAGCTACCATCCGAGCAAACTATACACACACACCGAAAACTCACTGACTGGGGGGTGGGAGGAGGGGGTAATAATTATTTTAAAACTCATATAATAAGGAAGAGACAATATTAACGTTGACCCAGACACTATATTTTGAGCAACAGAACCTAGTGTCTCCCTTAGTATAATAGTACAATAGTGCCCTTACTTGTCCAGTGATAGAAAGAAAGCCTTGAATAATATCAATAACACGACCTACCATTGTGTCAGGCACACGGTGTTCAGGGTATAACAAGGTGTTCATGAGTTGGCAAGAGATCAAGGTATTCGACTGGAGTAGAGTGAGTAGATCAGGGGAGCTATCGCCAGCCTTAACCCCTAAATCCCTCCCTAGCAACCAAAGATTTATATACATGTATATAAATTATGAAGCTACCGTTTCAGAGTTTTAATCTTTGAAATAATATTAAATATAAAATTTTCGTCGATAAACAATTATGGGTTTAAAGTGATTTACTTTCGGGAAAATCTCACCATAAAAAATATTTCCTTATTACAATAGATCGTGATAAGAGAACTTTTGTTTTGTTTTGAATGTTTGTCAGATAACGTGTACTAATGAGCGTTGAAAATTTGGAAAAATATTGTTACTAGCTGAAATTAAAAGTAAAATGTCCCAAGACGTTACCCAGTAACCAGGATATCCGGAGATGGAAATTATTTTCGGAAGTACTTTGTTTAAATTTGCTTTTTAAACGTGCGGGAATGAAAGCTTTGTGTTTAGTTTTTACCAACCCCGGTGCCAGGAAATTAAAACAAATTATTATTCTCATAGTACAGATAAGAGTCGTGGGATTTTTGGGGCGCCATAATCAACAATTCAAACGCTTATTTTGAATGAAACAATCAACTTCTCTGTACGTTCGTATTTTGAAGTCTTGTGTCTGAATGATCAGCAAAACAGAGACGCTCTGTGTTAAAATGATTACAATTTATTGCATTCTTAATTAGCAGCCCCATTTTATTTAAAATAAAACAGTTTAACGCCCTCTGGAAAGAGGTATTTTCCATCCTATTTTTTCTGTCTGTTTTATAAGATTTGGTCCTTGGTTTTCATAAGATCTTAAAATGTTCATTACTTACTCGTAATAAAAAAATACATATTAATTGATCCCCATAGCGCTATGGACTATCATTATTTATTTTCAATCACCATGAGAGAAAATTGGTCACAAACTAAAAGCCACCACAAAGTTCAACCAGCGTACTACTTGGGAAATTCAACTTTCATTTCAGGGAGCACCAACTAAGACATGACTATATTTCTATGGTTCTGCATATAAAAGCAATTTTAAAATGAATTATATTTCAATTATTTTTTTCATATTGAAAACTATAAAATGGAACGTATATTTTACAACTCATTTTAATCAGAAGCTGACGTGTCCTTTTATCAACATTTTAAGAAAGTGCTTTTTTATTATCTATCTTTTAAAAATTAGATGGCAGCGTGTTTTAAGAACTCCAAACAAGCTGACATCGCATTGCGAGACACGCAGATGTGTAGGAAGGTAGACATCGTCCGAATGTGACAGAACTGCCCAACCAAGAGGACGGCGTGCCCCGGACATCCGGGCATCAAAGTCTAAGGTTGCTTGACATTACCAGGAAATGTCGTACGGAGCCCAGGCTGGCCTTGACCTCTCTCCACCCACACGTGGCTTCCGTTTGACGGCCTGATAAGATTGGCCACGCTCTCTTACACTCACAGAACCCATGTATCTGTCGTGCACTTGATTAATAGCATGTATGATTATCTATGTCAAAATATGTCTCAGCATCTAGGGGAAATAACTAAGGTTCAGATCCGATTCTCCTCTACTACAACTATATTACTATAAGAATCTGGGGTAAAAATTAAGAACACAATTTTCAAGGGAAAGAAAAATGGCAATACATTTTTACTTTTAATTTGCGTATAGATCTACCTTTGGTCCGCCACACAACATCATGAGTATTAAAATATGCAACTAAATGTGCAATAATATTTAGTATTATTTAGGGGAACCATGCAAAAATTACTTTTAGCTTTTAACTAGGATTTGCATAGATTCACTTCAATAACACATATATTTTTGGAGAGGGGGTGGGTCTAACTTTTTGTGACGTCGCATAACGAGTGGGTAAAAATCGTTCAAAATTGCGTGACATCATTTATGGACGGCCCCCAACGAAGCCCGTCCCATGATGTTCCCCGGTCGTTTCGATGGCATGTTGTCTAGGGGTAAAAGTAGTGATTAGCAGGAGTGACACACTTCAATATGGGAACACAGTACTGAATGATGAAAAAAATGCTGCTCCAAAAAATAACCTGTTTTGAACGTCCGGGTAAAGTTCAATATGGAAATGAGATTTAACTATAGGAGTTTAAGGGACCATTAACTAACGAGGATCGCACAGACAACTGCCTTTTATTAGGATATTACGAAAATTGTTCTCAGGTTAATTATAAGCATAAATATACTACCCCAAGTTTGACATAAACAATATTTGAAACTGCTGCTCACAAAAAAAAAAAAAATAATAAAAAAAAATAAAAAATAAAAAAAAAATTAATTAATCTACTTCCTAGCAAACAGAGCAGAATGTCTACTTCACACTAATAATAAATAATAAATACTCTACTGAATTTACTTGAGCCAGTCAGAGCCCTCCCTGTGTAATGTTCATGTATCGGCCAGTTTATAGCTTGTCGCCACTGACTCGACCAAATCCTATTATATATGGTGCATTGTTATTAAAAATAATCCCTCATTATAAGGCCGCTGTAAATGAATCTTTCATTTTTTTTTTGCACAGCCCAACAAGAGCGTATCGGTTTACGATCTAAGCCCTTCCGTTATATCCCAGGCGCAGTTTAATTAAGTCCCGCCACCACGCGTTACATGACAGTGTGCTAGTGTGCTTGTCGGGGAGAAAAAAAAAGTACTACAAAAACCAGGCTTGTCCATGGGAATGTTTTTCCCATGGGATTCCCATGGAAAACGTCCCATGGGATGGGTTGGGATGGGCATAAATTGCCACGGGGTGGGATGGGACTGAAAAATATGTCCCATGGACACGTCTGACAAAAACACTTTATAAGGTTTCCAGTATCTTTATTTGGGCGATTTATTTTCGGTGCAGCATCGACATCTAAGTGAGGGAATATTTCTATTGTATTATATATTTCGTGTTTTATGCTTCAATTTTTTTAAAGTATCACTGAATAAAACACTTCTACTTACTACTACTACCCGTCTAATGTCGAAAGCCTAAATGGCATAACTTATGAAGAACGTCATGGTGGAAAATTAGGTGAGATGCCCTGTTCCCATTCTCCCCCAGCCTACAGGTCTCTATGTCGCATGTAAGATTGCAGCACTACGAGGGGTAACAGATAAGCTATCACAGCAAGCGGGTAATGTGAACCGATTATTAAGCTCGGGTGCTGTGATGCGAAAGAAGGCGATCGCTGTGTCCAAGGCGAGGAAAGGACTCCTAATTATTCACAACGTAAGTTTGTAAGTTAAAGTTTTAAACGCTGACCATTCTTTCGCAAGGTTTTGACACAATTTAAGCTCCAACCTTTTTTATAGCTCTACTTTTTGTTTAAACACATGATCTTGCTTTCAAATGGAAAACCATTGCTAGAACTTTCCGAAAAATCATGTACAACAGGCAAGTCAACATTACCACGGGGGAGATTCAAAGTATTCATTATCCAGCCATTTTTATTACATCAATTTCAAATGTTACAAAAGGTCCACATCATATCAGTAAAAAAAAACATACGTGAGTATAGTGCCAAAAAGAAATGAATAAACTCATACTCCAAGATGTCGCGTCAAATCGGCTATATTATAAATACACAACGACTTCGTTACATTTTAAAATGAGACAACAAGTTTTTAAAAATGTAAAAAAAAAATTTAAAAAATTAAAAAACTATTTTAAACATTTGACTGCGATTCCCTGAGTCTGCGGCTTTTGCCTAAAGCACTCTATATGGCAACCTGGACGGCAGGTGGTTTATCCCTTCCGCCTTGTCAGCCAGCAATGACCTCGAATCTGTGCATCCAAATCGTTAGTCCAGATCCGGGAGGCCTTAATTGACCGCCTATTAGAACACAGGTGTGAAACGCGGTAAGTGCAACAGGGCTGATAAAAAAGATTGGGAGGAAAAAAGACATGGAGCAATTATTTCGTCAGAAAGGAACACTCGAACGTGTGGCAAAGCAAGGAACAGCTCTGCGACTCATTGAAGAATAAGATGAGTTAAGAACAGCAATTGTAAGAATTATATTAATCAAGAGTACGTTGACATTTTGCTATACATAAGTAGGTTTCAATTAAATTTTGGGCACGCGGCCCCAAAAAGATTCGCCATCACTGACCTTGCCATTTTCGTAGTGTCGGTGTTGAACCCAAGACAAGGAAATGGTTGCACTACTACTAGACGGGCCTGTAAAACAACGTTATGATCTGTTGAGCCCATCAGTTAAATAACACATTGACCGCCTGAGTGAGCAGAAAAATCAATACTCGTGAGCCATTAGAACATCCTCTTAATGTTAGATTTCATGTTGACATATGATGGCTTTTTGATGGCATATATCGATCAACCAGTCATTTATACGTTGGGGGATTCGGTGCAAAATGTTAAGGTGTGAGTGGGGCTTACGATTAAAAAAAAAGAAAGAAGGGGGAAAAAAGAGTGGAAGTATGAAAATCCATAGGTTGGTGGAAAGATTAACAGTGATGTTTTCATAAAGAACTCCAGCAAACTTAGTCAAATAAAATATACACAGGGGTGACAGGTCGTCGGCTTAAGGCATGATCTGCTTACAAACATCAGTAAACAAAAACTTTGCGATAACCATAACGGGACTTTGGATTGTCCCATTATATGCGAGAAATACTCTCAAAAGAATCTATGGAAGATTATAAGTTATATAAAAACTATTCGGCACTGAACGCCATATAATTAGAATCTAATTCACAATATCACATAGTTATGACTCATGTGTTTATACTATACATGAAATTCAAATTGTAATTTTGACACTACCTTTCCGTACTTAAGTGCTATGTTTTACTTAGCTCAGGACGTGTGCACACCAATATTCCCCTTAAGCTGCGCGGCTGTTTAGATTTAACTCGCAGCAAATTTGGTAAAACATTGCACAAATATGGATGCTGTCGAACTTTGCACACTAGTTTCTCTTTTTTTACGGCGCGCACGGACCAACAAAACTTAGAGGGAACATTGATGCACACCTTATTTCTTTTCTTTTGCATTGTATTAATAATACATTAGTAAATTTAGTTAAAATAAATAAGGTTGTTAAGACCGCTCGTTTTTGAGGACCGACTAACCGTTCAAAAAAGACCGGTTAACCGGTTAACCGCTCGTCCTTATATCCCTAATGTTTTGAGACCCATTTGAGAACTAACAAGAGAATGTTGTCGCCTGGCATCGTCTGATGGCATCAAAGCCCGCTTTCCCCCGCTTGCGTTCAGCTCTTTCCGCATGCCCCTCACTTCAAAGCATTTTTGTTAATCCAAAAAATTAACTAAACAGTGATGGTTAATTGTCTTTTTAATATTTTATTTTGGGTACTCGTAGTTCACCGGTCTAAATAAGAGGACAGGTTCAATAGTGCGTTAAAGTTAACAAGGTTTTTTCATTACTTTAAAAAAACCAACGCCTCGCCCCGTCCTTTGTGACGTCATGTTTACCTCTCTTGTGTGTGATGCCGATCAACTCGCATATTGAAATTAATAATATAATAAAATTATAAAGCTACGATAGAGTGGAATTTATTTTAAAAAACATTATTTTTTCGATCGTCAACTCGCCAGAATAATTGAATTTTGCGACGCACATGTTCCCCCTCCCCGTTTTTTTCTGTTCAAATAGGGTTTGAGCTACACTCGGCGTACTATTACTAGTATTAATGTGGTAATCAAATGCCTTTGACTAGCAGGAAAACTGTCACTAAAAGACCGAACTCGAATTTGTGGGCCGATTAATCGCCCGATATCTTTGCTACTGCTACGTCTTTCAAATACTTATTGTAATATAGGTACATGTACTTCACTAAGCGGCGTGCGCCGATAAGTTTTTGAATGCCTGAACTGAAGCAGACTATAAAACGGTGATCAGAAAATGCGGATAGGTCACGGGGTCATATGCTCTTATAGCTTTCTTTGTCTTTATAAGAAACAGACTATAATTAATATAAATAGAAACAGCCTCGGCCTTGACCGTTGTTGACATCTAACGCGCACTGTGTTAGTCTAGTACAGTCACCGCGACAAAGCGAGAGGGAGAGGCGTTACCGCTTGTGTTGTTTTTTTTCACTACGTTATCGCTAGGTTTGTTGTTTTCTTTTGGGTTAGGCGGTCCTACGGTCATGAATAAAGATGACCGACCGCTTAGTGAAGTACATGTACCTATATTACGAGAGGTATTTGAAAGACGTAGCAAAGATATCGGGCGATTAATCGGCTGAGCACGAGGGCTTATCAAGAAGTTTGTAAACTTAAGGTTTGCCCAGTTTCTAGAAGGGTCAGATCTATGGCGGAGAAGGTACGTAGACGGTGTACCGAGAAGTGTAAATACGTCGGCCGTCATGAGTCTAGACCAGGCTTTCCCATTCTGTGTAAATACTGAGTAGTCGTGTCTCGTGTCGGGTATGATGTTATTACTACTGCCAGTTCAAGACGTTGTCGACCCTGGAGGGATTCATGTCACAATTAAAAGCCTTCTAACTACATGTAACATTTACTGGGTCGTCGTTAACAGTTAAAATTAAAATCATAATAATTCTAAAAGTAAATAAATTTTTAAAATTCATAGCAGTAGTTTGTTGCACTTATATTCTGTAACTTAACAGATAAAGTATTCAATGAGATTATGAAAGAGAGATGATTAATCCAATTCATATTTCACCATGATGCCGGTGATGTAGTAGACGAATCTAACACATTCGTGTGATGTCGCTTATCAATGTTGTTGATTTATCTTTTTTTTAAAGACGTACCATGAAACCAAAAGATAGCACTGTAACAAGCTAACGGCAAAGGAAATAACACCAGCACCTCAAAAATTTCTAACAATGAACCTAACTGGTCGACTAACAATAAATAGAGTCGATCAAAAGTGCTGAGAATGAGTTTCTGTCCCTAATAGCCACCCGTAAAGGTTAGATCAAACTAGTGCACGTGAAATGTAACACCCGGCTTCAGGCTCGTTACAGTTACAGATAAGTTACAGTGCATGTGCCAAGAAGCTTGATTATGCTGTTACCTCGTTTGTTTCCACGGTCCTACAACGCGACAATGAAGCCTGGTGCCAATAGAAGATAGCGTAAACAAAGTGGGTGGCCACCATTACACCGCTAAGACTTTACAACGTGCTCATGTATTGTATACGGCAATTTTCCGCCGGCTTTCATCGACAAGATCGGACCTTGTAAACAAGTCAGCGGACATTACATAGATTCAACAGATTTAGTTTGTTGTATTCAGCCAGGTGTGGCTGCAAAACGGATACAAACTGTTTAAAATTAAAGTGTGCAAGCTCCCCAGAAAATTTCCTCCTACTAACAATTATTCTTTTCGGTAGAAATAAAAATAGGCCCGGGTGGGGCAAACTAAAAATTTGGCACTATGACTGACCATGAGTAATAATTGTGTGTGTAAGTAGAAGTTTCCCTACCTAACTTCCTTTAAATGAACGAAAGGGAAAACCGGACTTTCTAAACAGGAATAACATCATGGACTAAAATATTTCGATATGTGCCATTACATTTAAGGATTGCAGATTGAGACGTTAAAACTGTATCGTTGCAAAAATATATATATATATAAAAAAATAATGAATTCATAAAAGGATAATCTAAACGTTAAAAGAGGTGAAGAGCAGGAAGAAGGGGTGGGGGTCATAGAGATGCTGGTTGTAAGGTCAGGAAACAGACATCTGAGCTAAGCCGTAGTTTTAAATCAAAACACGATAATCGAGATTATTAAGCCATATTGTTCAGGCCACGAAACATTAAAAATCAAATAATGCAAGAGTTCACAAGATACGTCAGTGATTGCGTAAATAAAATATTCAGCACAATCAAATAATAAAGAAACCATGCGAATGTTCACAACGGTAACACACCAGCTAAAAGCGCGAGCCTCTCTGTTTTTTTCTGCATTTCAGCCTCTAAACGTATCGAGAGTTCAACTCCTGACTAACGCCATGCATGTAACACACCCACACAACACATGTAATGCACACACCCAAAAGACGTCTACTCACGCACCACAATAACAATATCAACTATTATCAACCACCACGGGAGTAGACGGCTCAGTTAGACGTTTAAGATCAATAGACACTTGAAAGCTCTAGTCATCAGTTCACGTCATATCCCTGTAAGTAGGAATGTCAAGACACCCCATGCTACTAGCACGACGGCGTAGAGTTTAGGGCGCACGAGATCCAACCTCTTGACTCGTACTTCAGGTTTGTTTGTTTACGATCGGTTCAACGAAAACAAGTCGGACCCATTATCAATGAACCACGGTGACGGTGGAAACGTCTTGGTACAGTCAATTTTAAAATAGAACGAACGGGCATTAACCTTAGCTTATAGTTAAGTCCAGACTATGCTGGCAAAACCGGCATGCGACAATTCAATACATGTTAACAATATCCTTTTCTTAAAAGAAACAAGACTCCATTAAAAATAACAAATATATACTCTATTGTAGGCGGAGTAGGTGTGTTATCTTCTCAGAGCCACGTGCTCTAAACTCTAGGGAACAACAATCTAATGCAACACTCGAATAGACATAACGAGAACAATCTATTATACTATAGAATAGGAAAGACTAGACGTAACCAATGGATAGGCGTAAAACTCAACAATCATCTGTATAAAAGGAATTCTGTAATATATAAGATAATAGACATCGTTTAACAAAGATATATTTAATAGCATAAGTTTAATGGCATGCCGCTTCACCATTTAAGTAATCCTGAATGCATTGGAGTCGGATAACACAGGATTAAACAGCTAAAGACTGGTAAAAAATGTGTTTGTTTTTTTAACGCAATTTTCAATGTTTGGAGGTAAAACGGAATCAAACTTTATTTTTATTATTTTTAATTGAAGAAGTTTGAAAGACAGATTGGATAGTAGCATATGAAATCATCCACGTTGTAGAGGCTGGGCGTTTTACGACTTTTGGACAACTAAAAACTAAACTCTTGGTGTTTGTTGTGTTGTTGTTGTTGTTTTTAAAGTATGATTTTTTTTTTTAAATTAATAGAAGGAGAAGATATCGAAGCGTAACTTTTAGAGCTTCACACCAATATCTCAAATTGGATACAATTCAGAGATGAATTACTTTGCAGGATATATAACGAGCCGACCCGCGTCATAGCATACGCCGCTATTGAATTAGTGGCGGGTGACATTCTATGAAAGTAATTGTTGAGGAGAGTGTGTGACTTTTCTGCCACTGAGCACAAAAAATTTTTATAATTAAAAAAAATAATGTCTTAGCTGGGGCTTGAACCTACGACCTTCCGCGTGTTAGGCGAATGTAATAACCACTACATGACGAAATACATGCTATTCTGTTTTTCTGAAAAAACAAAGTAATTGACCTCAATTGAACGTAGTGTTGGCTTGGTCTCGATGACCCCCACCCTCTGCACTAACTTTTCTTTCAAGCTGATTGGTCGGTGGGGCATGAAGACAGCTTGGTGTCCGGCATGGTTGAAGCATGAAGAGAATTATATATATAGAGATATGGAATAACTCAACCACTTAAGACCCAATTTTGTACAAAAATTAGTTACTGCTATTCACAATAGCATTTTTACAAATAATTAATTTACAGTCGTACTATTTCTAGAGAGCGTTGTAAAACACCACTAAGTGCATTTCAATAATGTACATACGATTAAAAAGTAATTTTGTGATGACTTGTATCTTGAAGTTCAGATTTTAAAAAAAAATATTGATAAAATGTTACCCTAAAGACATGATTATTAAAAACATTTTTATTTCTTGTCGATTGCTTCATTTCGAAGTTAAGCTATTTCTGCTTGGTCAATTCAAAAAAAAAAATCATTTAGGTGGGATCAAACCAATAAATAAACAATCGAAATGACGAATGTATAAAACTAAAATCAATTACATTTGAGCTTGAACCAAAGAAGCTACAATCGTAACACTGATACCATTTGCTATTTAAATTTAAAAATCATGTGATCCAAAACATCTATAGAGCTTATTTAACGGATTTGTAATCGTCTACATTCAGGTAAGAATGTAAGCACACAACTCATTTTATCGACAGTCAGGTATTCTTAAAAAGGAAACTGCGTTCACAAGATATAGAGAATTCGATCTCGCAAAGATCGTGCTGACAGCATCGAGAAGAAAATGGGCAGTTAAAAATTGTTTTTTTTTTTTTTAAATAACTTGCCCAGGTAGACAGCTTCGGCAGTTAAGTCAGAAAGTGAGCAGTTCGCAACCAAGATGAGTCTATACATTAAACAGCCCGTAAAAACAAAGTTTTTAACTATAAATCCCTTATATGTGAGACATAACTAAAATTTTGAGTATGTTCAATATAATACGCACCGCGCGAAAGACCAGCATAAACATTTACAGATCGGGAAAAAAATTATAAAAGTATGTCACAATATAATACGCACCGCACCGCGCAACATAAAATTATTTTTTAAAAGTATGTTCAATATAATACGCATCACGCGACAGACTTGTTACATAGAGATATTCTAAAAATTCATTAATTTAATTACAGTACATTCAATCGATCTGAAATTTTGACCACAATAGTTGCAGAAATTAAAAAGGGCAAACTGCGCTGGGCAGGACACCTAGAAAGAATGTCAAATGATAGAGGAGTAAAGAGGGTCCACCACCAAAACCCCAGAGGAAAACAGCTCAAGGGAAGACATAGGCTTACATGGATGGATGATGTAGAGAAAGGTCCAAAACAAGTGGGCATCCAATACTGGAGAAGAAAGGCGTTGATAAGGCCTGAGTGGAACGAGGTCGTGACGTATGCCCATGCCCAAATGGGGGTGTAGCGCCACAGGGATGGATGATTTAATATAATACACACCGCACCGCGCGACATGAAATTATTTTTAAAAAGTATGTTCAATAAAATACAGACCACGCTACAGACTAGCACAAACATTTACATGCTACATAGAGATAATCTATAAATTCATTACTTTAATTACAGTACATTCGATCGATCTGAAATTTTGTCAGAATGCATTGTTAGGGAACAAAGTACATGTGCAAAATTTCAGCTCGATAATATCATGGGAAGTGGGTCATAATTTACTTTTGTTTTTTCCCCGGGACCACGACAGACAAGACGGTGAAGTTTATGCAAGGGATTTAAAAACAACACATTTTACGATGTTCTTTTTGTTAACAACTATTGTGATCGAAGAAGGTAACTGCAATAGCTTCAATCTCTTTGATTAATCAGGAATGAGGCTTAATTTGGCTCACATGTTTCATAGCGCGACCGGGGAGTTGAATAACGTGTGGGGGGGGGGGGGGGGGGAAAGAGGGCAAAGGTGATCACCATGAGGGAAACATTTCTCTTGTCGTCTACTTTCTATATTTTGAAACTATTCAGTCTCAAGTCCCACTATATGCTCATAAGAATGGGTGTGATTAAGACAATATGAGAACCTTTATTTGAAACTGGTTACATTTTTAGGTGTCAACCTGTAGCCCCGTGCTAGCGATGCCGTCCACATTTTACAGGTGAATGTTTGTATTAGCCTTGCTGTGTGACCTATCGTCCAACTATCTCTCTGATAAGCCCGGGGGCTGTAAACCGCACAATGTTACATGGCCTCAGTGACGTCTTTGGGGGATGTAACAGAAAGATTTCCATTTTATTACCTCAAACCCCGTGTCAACACTCTTGATGGTCGTCGAACTGGGGAGATCAGATAGTAGAAATCGTGCACCGGGGTGAAGAAGACATTGCTCGGGTGCAGAAGTTAAGTGGTACATTTACGAGGACTTTTTAGAAGCAGGGATTTCTAGCTACATGCGCTCCTCTGTTGCATAAGAAATGTCTGACTAAGGACGCCATAATTTATACATTGCAGACAATTAGCTTTCGATATTATTTTTTCATTAGGCGACATTTAATGTTAAGTACGGGTTAACATTGTGTCTCATTCGAGACTGTCATCGCCAGCTTATGTCAACTTTTGAACTTTAAAAATAAGAATGCATGCTCTTCTAAATCGCTGTAGTCTGTAGAGAGTGGGCACCTATCTCAAAAACTGTCAACCAACTAAGGGAGTCCGTTCATATAACTGAATAAAATCGGCCGTCAAATAACGACGATAAATTCAGTTCAAACTAACTAGATCTCGATGACTAAAATACTTTGTACTACGAAAAGTCTTTAAAAATAATGAATGTTACTGTCATAACTTCAGTGGTAAGGTCACAATGAGTTGTTCCTGATATTTGATAAAAAATGTGAACATAGTTTGTATGTACTCATTTAAACGCTTTGACCAATAACTGAAAATCGCAGAACCGCTTTGGCTTCCTGGCGTCAGAAACGTGGTCTATATAGAACTTTTCTCACGAACTGCATGAAAACTTTCCTTGCGGGGTCAGGGTGATGGTGGTGGGTGGGGGTGGGTAATCAGGTGACTGACAGCCATGAGGATCGAGGTGGTGATATGTTTAGCCACGGGCACACGTTAAATCAGTAAGTCAACTTAAGACCACGATGCACACTATTGATTTTTTATTGGCGCACCATGGCGAACAGAACAAGACAGGTCGAACATGGATAAAATGATTGACATTTAAAATGGTTTATGGAACGTAATCCGTAATGGGCTCGCTGTAGCGGCAATAATTTGCTGAGTCGGATATTAAGAGGTTGCTAGGGTGGGTGGGGGAGATAAAGAGGTAATACAAATTACAATGTTACCTAGCTGGGGTATCTTATATCTTAGATATACAGACGCTCCTTCTATGCAGAAGATAATTGCGTCCACAGACCATGAGAGATGATCTGTTGGCAAGTGATGCAGCGGTCACAGGCCACGGCTATAGGGGTTCCACGCATTACCCCAGCCGCCTAACTATTGTCTAGTTAGGTACCCATTCGGAGCTGGGTGACTCGGGGACTCCTCAGGCCCCGAGAACAAATCCTCACTTTCGTTTGGATTCGAACTCGTGACCAGCGGTATGACAGTCGAGAGCGCTACCTCTCGACCACCACGTCCCACCATGGTAAAAATCATGGTTAGGGAAGTTGAATACTTAATACTTAACTTTGCGGAGAATGCCACCCATCCAAAAAAATTAATCTCATTAGTGACATTAGAACACATTCAAGATTTCAAGGGGAGGGAAATAAAATCTAGCTACGGTCAGTGTAAAAAGAAAGTGAGAGAAAATAAATAAATAATACTAATACAGTAAAAGAAGTTATTGGCACTAAGCAAATATAAAAAAATAAAAGCCGTACGTCTTAACACCTACCACGTGACTCGGGGCAAGGATGGAGCACGTATTTTGATAGCTCTAGAACAAGTGCAGCCAAAATTGGTCCTACTACTACTAGGATTTTCCAGGACTAGGAATGAACCCGGGAGTTAGAGTTGGGTATAATTGACAGAAGTCACAGAAATAACAGATGAAGAGGAAAAGTGTATGGGTAGGCGGAGCTCAAAATCACATGATTTATCATATATACAGGATGTCTTGGCGATTTTAAAACTATAACTGAATACGTGAATAAAACAAAGCTTAATATCCCCGTAAGTTTATAAACTTATCATGCTATTGTAATGCTATTATGTGACAAAAAGGTTCCGTTTCAGATATCAAATGCTTGATCAGATAAACTCATTAAATAAAATATCCACGTCTAACGAAAACAACGCTAACATTAACATGAAACATGTACGAATGTACGATAGTGGTAGACCAGTCAATGAAAACTCGGCACATTACTTCTATGTTGTTTAAAGTTAAATGTAAGCAATCTTGAACCCACATGCTTAAGTACACGGAGGACATGTGGGATGTAGCGACTGGTATGCAGACGAGTGTGTTTGGCAGAACCGTTGAGTAGTGAGAACTGATGAAGGTACACAGCTTGAAATTTTGGGGCCCATACAACTAACTGGCTACGCCTAGGTCCCTCTTCGTTCTGCACCCTTAACATTATGAAGGGGCCCCCTTCCGGATCTAATTCCTGCCCCCCACCACCATATTACACGTGTAACGGAAGAACTGCTGTTTTGTGAAGACTCGAGTGCTGGAACAACTGATCTGGTGGAAGAACTGGTGTTCTGGAAAGACTGTTCTGGTCGAAGGACTGATGTACAAGAAAGACGTCTGGTAAAATAACTGTGTGCTGGAAACTGGTGTGCTGGAAAGACTGTTATGGTCGAAGGACTGATGTACAAGAAAGACGTCTGGTAAAAGAACTGGTGTGCTGGAAAGACTGGTCTGGTGGAAGGACTGGTGTGCTGGAAGGACAGGTGTAATGAAAAGACTGTAGCATTGAGAGTGCTAGTTTACGTGAAGGACATGTAATACAGAATAGTTTACAAGTCTTGGAAACAAGTTTAATACTGGTGATGAAAACCAGACATTCACTCAGGATTTCAACTTTCATAATCAAAAACTTCTATTACATAGCGATGACAGTTTATATCCGAAAATAAGATCAAGCTATAAAAAAATATATGAAAATGTGGACAGCCAAAAACAAGTACAAATTGGCATTTACGTTACCTATGTAACATGGGAAGCGTTATATTATAATAATTGAGAAAAAACTCCCACATCTCTTTCTCAAGCCCTACCCCACTCCTTCCGATTATTTAATTATGCAACTTTTTCCCAATTTTAAAATGTTTTTGAAGCTTGGTTAGAAAAAAGTTCTCTATGCTTTTCAAGATTAAAATATTGTTTGAAAAATAAACCTGTTGACAAATGACAAACACTGCTTCAGTCTGGCTGACATTTAAGGACAGCCAACAGTGTAAGAATTAAAATTTTAAATAAAAACAACAACATTAAAAAANNNGGGGGGGGGGGCTGTTTCATATTATTCATTTTTGTAAATAAACTGAGATCTTAAAGTCATAATTTTTAAATAACTTAGTTTGAAATTAAGCTATTCAACATTCGAAGAGATTAAAATTTTAACACAAAAATTTTGATATTTCTTGTTGAACAAAATGAAATGTTTAGATTTCAGTTTCAGGGTGTATGATTTTAAAATGATATATTTTTATTGTATGATATGGGAGTGGCAAGATCCTATTTGATTTTTCTTCTTTCTATGAAGTATTTTTTCTTTTTAACGCTTCACTCATAAATCAAAACATTATTTTGTCATTTATAAATTCTGCTGTTTACTATTAAATATCTATTCCTGACAGTACATAGTACATATTCACTATGTAATCTTCAGTTATAATACTTTATAACACCATACCATTCCAGCAGTAAGTTAAGAATAAGTACTATAGCAATTACTTTATTTGAAATATATGGCTATAACAAAGACTGTGATTGTGACATATATGGCAGTAGCTATTGAGATGCTAACGTCTTAATAGCCCACAGGCTATCGAGACACTAGTGTCTTAATAGCCCACAGGCTATTGAGACGCAAACAAAATAAGCCAATGAAAATTAAGTATTTAAGGTTGGCATATTTAGGGGTCGTCCTTGACTGACATCACGCACCAAGTGGTGTAAGGGAGGGGGTCATGCATTTGTGACAATGTGTGAGAGGGTGTTAAATATGATGTCACATGTAAATGCGCAATTTAAATAAAACTTGTACAACAATATTCGATTGCCTTACAGTAAATACATATTTAAATGTAACAGTGTGTTTTTCATGTCGAATTTATTGAAAACATACAATACAAGTAATAGAAAATTCTAATTTTATTGTCTTCAACAATGCATGAAGGGGTCGTCAATACACAACGTGTTTAACACCCTCTCAATTGCATGACCCCCGCCCTTACCCCACTGGCGCATGATGTCAGTCAAGGACGACTACTTAATTTTCATTGGCTTATTTTGTTTGAGTCTCAATTGCCCGTGGGTTATTAAGACGCTAGCATCTCGATGGCCTTTGGGCTATCAAGACGTTAGCGTCTCAATAGCCACTGCCAATATATATATACAGATACATACATTTTGTTTAAAAATTAAAAGTTAACAAGTATTTAAATTAAAAGTTAACAAGTATTTAAATTAATACTTACCAATTGCAGTGTCAATTTTTTCAGTTCCTCCATTCTTTTTAGTCCCAGATACTCCTAAGTTCTCTGTGACTTTTACATCCACCTTAGCCTTAGGACTAGGTTGATCCCCTTCTACTCCAATGCAACCACAAGGAACACAAATCAGTAAAAAAAATGACATCCATACTATTAATTTCAGTGTCCTTGTTGTTTCTTTTGTATGCAACAACTGCTTCATATCACAGCGAGAAATGAGATCATAGCCAAAAAATAGAAATTTCTTCAACACTATGACTATGATCACTGACACTTGATCACTCAACTGACAGTTTTCTCAAAGTCAAAGTTTTTTCATTCAAGGGGCCATTAAAAATTCCCTTAACTAAGCCACTTGCTGTTCAGATATATTTTCTTTCATTTGTTGTAAAATTACAGCCGAAAACTGAATCAGATTCAGATAGAGACAACTATAAAAATAAATATCTTTATATTAGTATTACGCGTTACTTAGTAATTTACTAATACTAAACTATATCACTTATTTAATTAGATAAGCTGATCATTTTTAAAAATAGCTTTTAACTTTATAATTATATTAGTATTAGTTATTATAATTAATTATATAAATGAAAATGGTAATGACAATGAAGAGAGGATTTTTAGGCTAGCAAAAATACACACACTACTCACTACAACTACACTCTCGATAATCAATCATAATGAAATTTGAAATTGTGTAAGTGTAATGAACAATGGACATAAATGTGGCTAAATGCTGAAAATATATACCAAAGTTTTGCCCTGTCGCTGTTACTCAGAAGTCAATGATTCAATGACAAGTTGCTGGTAATTATTAATAATTAAACATACTACATACATTGATAACATTGTTAGTCAAGTAGAAGTAGAGTGAGTAGAAGTAATTTAACATCCTCTTCAATCAAGTTTGAATCAAAGCTATTTACTATTACTATTGTCAAATTACTATAGTAATAAGTAAGTTACTGACTTAGTTTATGATTATGATTATGAGTACTTTGATTAAAGATGCGCTTTTTAAAATAAACTTTAATTATTATGACAGGTGTGCACTGATTCATCGTTAAGAAATGTATAACAATCAATCTCATATCGACAGAATTAATACAACTCCGACTACATGTCTCCTTTCGATTTTAAAGTCAGAAATGATGATTTCCTCAATAAATGATTTCTCCAACTTTAAAGATTCTTCGGTTAAGTTAAGAATAAAAACTAAAAACAATATAAAAAGCGCAATCCTACTTTTTTTTAAAATTATCACATGAGCTCACTTTTCGGCAACAAAAATACAACGTATACTTTGGTTCACATATAACTTAAATTACAAGTTACACGTTTTATGTTCACAATCTTATGAGAACTTAATCAACTTACAGTTACACGTAAGAGAAACAATGCATGATAGACAACATGAAAGAATATTTACCGGAACACAAGTGAGCTTCCAACAACTTCGTTTCTAATTGGTTATAATAGTCACATGCTCAAATATGGCTGCCCCCAGGCCTGGTGAGTTGGCGTAGAGATAAACAAATGTTAATTACGACAAAATTTTCAAATAATATTAATTAAAAGTGTAAACAGGCTTTGGATAATACGGATAATATAATATAATGACTTTTAATTGATCAGGCTAGTTAAAATGATAGTCTTAAAGAGCTAAACCTAGTGAGTCATCTTAAGTTCGGAGTCAAACTACAAGTAAGAGTAAGACTAACTCTAAATCTAAGAGTAAGAGTACTCTAAGACTAAGACTAACTAAGTCTTAGTGACTTAGTAAGTTTACTAAGACAACTTTTTTCTTATTTGTTGCTGTGACTTTAATATTAATTAGGGCCTTAATTAAAGCTAGCATTAGACTCCAGTTCTTAATCAACAATTGTCTCAGAGGATTCTCAGAATTCACTGGCCGGACAAAATCAGCAACCGAGAACTGTGGCAGCGGACAAAACAGAAGCCAGGTTTTTCAGAAGCAGTGAACAAGTGGAGGTGGATTGGTCATACACTAAGAAAACCTGTTTCTAGTACAACAAGGCAAGCCCTGAAATGGAACCCACAGGGTAAGTGGAAAAGAGGCCATCTAAGAAACACTTACACTTGGCGCCGAGAATTTGAGGCAGACTCAAACATCAAGAGAATTGGCCATGAATGGAAGATCCTGGAGAAGATGGCCCAGGATAGAAATATCTGGAGGTCCCTCATAGTGGCCTATGCCCTAGGAGGAATCGCAAATGCCGACGATGATCAATGGATGCCCCTCATGGACAAGAAGGCTCAACATCAAGATTTACTACTAATAATTACTAGACTATTTAACTTTGGCATTCATGGAGTTTGACATCCAGGAGTATCATCTATTTTCATAATTTTCATTTAGTATTTTTTGTCTACTACCTGTTGAAAGTCAAAATTGAAGTTCTGGCTGAAGTGAAGAATCTCGACCGTGACATCACGACGCTACCGGTTGCTGTAAACAGAGTTCTATAAATTCTAAAAGGATTTTTTTTAAATGGCAGGTTTTAGGGTTTGGGCTAGGTATAGCTTTAGAATTTTTGGAAAATTGAAGGTTTTAGGGTTTGGGTGAGGTATAGTATAGCTATAGAATTTTAATTTTAGCTTTTTTTTAAGGTCATGCAATAACAACAAAGATGGCCGACGATAATGACCATGACGTCACGGTCGAGGTTCTTCATATTAACCGAAGTTCTCAATCGCAATCAATTACTTAAAAATTAACCTCTTGTCTCGGATAAAATTTTAGTTTTGTTTATAACATTAACATACTCTAAGTATGGTGTGTTTTTGAATATTAGCATTATCATATTATCCAAAGTTCTCAATCACAATCAATTACTTAAAAATTAACCTCTTGTCTCGGATAAAATTTTAGTTTTGTTTATAACATTAACATACTCAAAGTATAGTGTGTTTTTGAATATGAGCATTATCATTATAACTTGTACTTTACTTAGAGTACTTTAAGCCTTCCATTATTTCCTACGACTATGATCTTATTCTTTGTGTTGTGGCTTGATACTTGAAAATGAAATGATGTAATGAATATAATGTAACCAGCTGGTTATCGTTTTTGTGGCTAAGATGGCGCTTGTGATAGTGACGCCACTTTTGACGCTAATGTTGCTATATTATAATTAGAAATTACTTTTTTTCCACTCGATTACCTCCCCTTGCCATTCTATTTAATTCAATTATCCCCCATTGCCATTAATTTTCCCTGTTGGTCTTCATAGGCATAAAGGTACCCTCCCCATTTTAATTTTTAATAAAAAAGAAAGGAGAGGGGTTGGGGGGGGCTCCCCTCCCTTTTAACAATTAATGAATCTTGTTAAATGCGTCACTTTTGCTATGATGCGCATGTAGGTGCATAACAGCCCGAGAAAATTCTTTGCGTCTGAAATTCTGGGTGCAGTAGAATCGTGGTTGAAATTTTTCTTAAATTTTTTTTTTAAATTCCTCAAAAAGGAAGGTGAATCTTTCAAACTGGAAGTGTCATGGTTAGGTTTAGCTATAGAAGTTTAGGTTTAGGTTTAGCATTATAGTTTTTAAAAAGTGTACCCTTCCCATTTTAGTGATTCAGGCGTATGAAGAGTGAGTGTCATTTTTTCCTCATATTTTGCGCCTTTTTTGCTTTTTTTCTAAACTTGACAGGTTGCTAAAATAGCCTATATTTTAAGAATCCCCACCACTCTAATTTTTTTAGGAGCATTTTTGTCATGTTTTAATTCCATTGTTGATCTTGAGACTTGCACACTGCGGTTGTTGTTACCTGCACCACCTTCCTTTGCCAACCATAAACTGTGATTGGTTGACCTGAGTGTGGGTCATTCATCATGCTTATTTGCTAGTGTCTTTTTCTTGTCCTAATTTCTGGTGAAAATAAAAATAATGAACATATCAATTATATCCAATGTAATGTAGGGCAAGGCTATTTGTGATTGTCGTATTTATAGGTCATGTGTAATGACATTTAATCATTTATTTTTTAGATCTAAAAAAAAAAAAAACAACGCTATTTTAATTCGTCTTATCTTACTTTACACTTACCTCTCAAGGCATTGTTATTGTTATAATTGTTTGTTTCAATAAAACTTGTAGTAACTCAAAAATATATTTTATTTTCAGGTGGTGGACAGGTAGATGGGTGGAATGATCCACCTATGCTAAATTTCAGTCCAACAGGAATGACCTCTGGTCCACGCTTACCTCGAACACAGTTAAACAAAAGAGTTGGTTTTCCTCTTTCATCGACACCTCTCAGTCAGCCAGCAGAACCATTACTTTGTCCACAAGATCCTGATTCAGCAGGTAAAATATTTTATATTAGGTCTTAAATACAAAATAATCTTAGAACTAAATTACTTTGCATCATGCAAACAGCAATTAACAAAATTTGTATTTATTTTCTGTTTGTTTTAAAAAATACTATTACGAACTTGAATATGCTATTTCACCAATTTAAATTTATATGAACTTTTACATGTGTTTGACACTTTCTCTCTAGTTATATTTTAAATTTATAACTCAAGCTCATGCTTTAAATGATAAATGTCTATCCTTTTTTTTTTCCTTTTTTTTTTGTGTGTTGTCTAACAGGAATGTTGCTAAGCCCTAAAAGTGGACCACTCATACTACCCCCTGTTCAAATATTCCCCCCAAGTGCCTCTACTTCTGTCAATCCCCCAGTTCCTCTTCTGGTAAATTTGAGCCCACCCATTGATCACAGCGGTCTGCCACCATCATTTATCTCTGCTGTGCGAGATCCACAGAGATTAGAAACAATGCCGGAACTATTGGAAAGACTAGATCTCGATTCTGGAGATGCACTTAGAAAGTACACAAAGAAAATAATGCATGAAATGGTAGACATTTGTCAAGATAGCATACAGGTACATATGTTTTGAAACAGTTTACCCCATCAAGCTAACTAGCTGGGATTTTTAAAAATAAAACAATGTATGTTATATATTTGAGAGTAAAAGAAAATATATTTCTATATTTATAATTAGTGATTAATTTCTTTATTAATTGTTTAGCATTTTATTGATTAAAATAGTTTTAATTGATAAAAATTTGATTAAAATACAAGAAAATATTTAGGATTTTTTCAAGTTATTAAAAATTAATTAATAAACAATATACTAGCCCAAATCTTATGATCTGTATCACTGAGAAACATTGTACAACAGTCTATAGCAGTATAAAAAGTTCAAAATATTTTTTCCTGCGTCTTTGAGACAGGGGAAAGAACTCAATAAAACAAAAATTTCAATTACCTGTTTTGTTACTGCCCTGCGCTTGAGACGTTTTGTTTTAATCGAAATTAACGATTAATTCATGAAAGGGTCGCTCCAGAGAGGATGTGCAAACAAGACTAGGTTTGCTAGATGATCAGTGGAGAGAAGAAAAACTGTCAGAAGGCGCTAAGATCAAGTTGGGATGTCTTGCCTGTGGTATGGGCATTTATTTTAAAATAGTTTGAAATAGTTAATGAAGTGCTTTTTATTTTAAATTAAAAATAACTCATTCTCAATGCCTGTTAATGTAAGTCATTTTAATTAATTCAATTATTTAATCCTTTGAAGATATCTTTTAATGTTTTCTTCATTTTTTTAGCACTAAAAAATAAGGATCTTAAACAAGCAGATAATTTACACCTTGCATTGATGGTTGATCACATTTCAGAGGTAACAATTACATCTATATGATTAGAGTTTTGATGAATTATTTAGTCTATAAAGAGCATTTGATGCATTGGAAACAAATCTTTAGAGTACATAAATACAGCCTCTTGAAAATTAATTAATAGTTTATATATTAGACCTAGCATATAGCTATATCTGAAAGTAGCAGCTGTCTTATTAAGCACATGTGCTTAAACAACTGCCAATGAACGTAACATTTAAAAAATTAAGCCAGTTTTAATATATCTATTTCTGAAAAGTCCCGAAAAACGTATTACAAAAATTATCCCAATTCAAACCTTTATTTATTTATTTTTATTCTTTATTGATTGCAGGTAAGTCAGTGGATGGTTGGAGTAAAACGTCTTATCAATGAACTTAAACTCTCAGCATCCTCACCTGCCCCACCCAACAACAAGAAAGCAGCTGTGTCGTCCAATACAGAATCTACGGTGGATACAGCAGATGTACCGGGGGCAGTGTTCCTAGATACAGAAGAATTGTCTACCCTTAAACCTGTGCTCATGCCAGAGGCACTGGTGCCAGGATTAGCTGTTGTGGAAACTAATGAAGGCACATCACAAGGTGGAGATACAATTGAAGCCAAAAAGCCCCAAGAACTAGAGAAAGCTACTGATGATACAAGACCCAGTGAAAATAGATGATAGACCAAGTTTATTCAAACTGCAGGCATTCATGTGTATCACATGTGATACTTGGCCCCAATTTCTTTATAGGTTTTTTTTTTGTTCTCTCATTGCCAATAAGTCCAGACTTTCAAGCTCTTTTTGGTATATCCATTTGTGATTAAATGCCATGGTTCAGAAGTGAAATTTAATATCTATCCATGTGCTGACAAACCCATTCATATTTCTTTAAAAATCTTTCCTTTTTAGATTTATTTTTCCAAGAGTTTTACTAAATATAAGTCTTGGGGTCTTCAAACTGTGTCTAAGTTTGTCAAAGATTTTTTTATTTATTTCCGATTTCTCTTGGCTAACATCAATGTCTGGGAATCAGCATGGATATCCAAAGATCCCATAGATATAAAAACTGTTTTGTCTCTTCCAGTCAGTCTTGTGACATAGATTTACATGACATGCACATTAACTCTTACAGTCGCATAAGGTTTTCAATAATCTTCTGCCTCATTCCAGTAAGGATTTCCCATATTACGATCAACTGGTTATGAAATTTGAAAAATTGCAAAAATCCATTAAAAATATTATTGTCATACTGACTTCATTTTTAGGCTAAGAATGATTATTTTACGCATCCAAAACACTGTTTTTAATGAAGTACTATATTTACATGTAGTTTAGTACTATAATTTTTATAATAAAGTATAGGAAAATCGCTTCTTCAAAAAAAAAAAAACTATCAAAAAACATCTCGAATAGAGCGATAACACTAGCGCTAGCAACAACCGCCATTGCCGGAAGTCGAATACATCATTTTTTAAGCATTGAAGAGTTTTTACTTTCCGAGATCTCATTTCTAACAAGAGTCGTATCTTGGGACACTTTAGGATGCTTTGGGGATAGCGGGCAGGGATGCATTACAACACTTTGCGACTTCAAGAGTTAAAAGTTAAATCTAATTATTACTAATAACAGAAAATATGATTCTGTCACCTAATACCAAATGGAAATATGTAAAAATATGTTACAGCAGCTTGATTATGTTCAATACAAAAAATTATATATTGAAGGTAACACTTTTTGTTATTGAGCTCTAAACACAACCAAATTAATCTTAGTATTCTTTCTTCTCTACTTTAAGTTTTATAAAATCTATATCTTAAGACTTTATAACAAAAAAAAGGCAGTGCTAGAATTAAAGGTATTAAGTGTTACTGTCATCTATAAAGCAAATAAAAAATTCTGTTGGAATTAAATCTTTTTCAGGGACAAGTTGATAGGAAAATAATTGGTTTGACAATAATAAAACAGTTGTAAATTAATCCATTTTAAACTTCTTTTAACGCATTCTTGTTTTTAAATCCATCAATGTTATTTGGGTTGTTTTTTTTACCTTTCATTTCGATCTTCATGAACAGAAATCTGTTAATACAAAGAATGTTTTGTGTTGCTTGATTTCAGCATTAATTTCTCAGTGTGATACATTTTTATTTCTTGATTTTTAGCTCAGTTCCTCCTTCATTTACTTTTTATTTTAAATTATAACTTAAATACTATTATCAAAGGGCAGATTAAAATTGGCATATTTAACTCTCAGTAAAAATATAGTGAGATAGTTTTTTTGCATTAAAAAAAAAATATTACTAAATATATTTACAATAAGTGATTCAATGTTGTGATAACAAATTGGGATTAGATAGTTATGAATTTGTCGTGTACAAATATATCAGTGTAACTGGTGCTAACTTGATCTTTTCTTCTTATTTTTTTGTTTAAATTTACTTTCTGCCACACTATCATCTATATTTAATTTACTTTGCTTGTCAACTAATAAGTTGCAGATAAATATTATGTAAAAAAATGTATTGTTTATGTTTTAGTTGAAATCAATGACAGTAGACCCCATTTCTACTGTCAATGATTTTTTTATCATTTATCAGGTTTGATCAAGACAATTAAAATCATCAATCTGTCTCTGGATGGGCAGATAGCATGAAATATTTTTGTAGATCACAGTTTAAACCCAGACTTGTCTAGGATATGTGTGTGCTAGCCAGCTACTGCTTTGTAGGTTTGGGTTGCTTGGAGGCCATCATGCTTTTGTTGATTCTTTTATTTATTATAGCTTGCTAAATAGCAGTGTATCAATAGTGTCTCAGTAAAAGATGGTAATTTTCATCAATTGGTCAATGAAATTACTATTTTTATATAAAAGGTAAATTATTTTACTTGAAAAAAAAGGTGTTCAAAAATATGTCTTTTTGTCAACCAAACTGTTTCCTATACAAATATATGTATGTCATGTAATCCCAAGTCTCTAGACTTTGATATATATATTCACAGGGAAGTGATAGTACAGCTAATAACAAAAATGTTATGGTCATTAACCCAGATAACAGTTAAATTTAAGTTACTAATTGTGAAAAAAAACCTTAATGAAACGTGGTTTCCAATATTAATTATTTAATATTACCTAAAATTTGTTATGTTAAATTGAATTTTTCACATAAAATTAGAACAAAGGTTGTTTTATTTGTACCTCATGATGACGCTTCTGTAATATTTGTATATAATAATTTCTTATATTATGAATAATATCAAGAACATTCAATTGACTATGGTAAAATAAGATGATATTGAAATGTCTTTATTATTATTTGGGATTAATATTTTAAGATTGTACTTAATAATGATGGTGCTGGTTGATGAAGGTTCATTTACATTTTATATGGTGTACATTAAAAATTTTTGGATTTTAAAAGTTAGTCTCTGTAAATAATGAAACTAATTCATAGGGAAATTAGAATATATTTACATATATATAAATAGGGAGTATATCGGAAAATATTTAGGAACACACATGGTTTGGTATTTTAACAAAGTAAATTATATGACCCTGTCAACAGTGTTAAAATTCAGTTGGACATTTTTATATCTTTTAATACTGTAGTGACATGTTATATATTGTGTGTTTTATTTAAAAGAATTAAAGAAATTGTAATTTAATCCTATTTTTAGAGTATTAAGAATAATAAAAATTCTGATATTTTTATGTTATGTAAAAGTATATGTTGTCATTTATTTGTGTTTTTTTGAGAGGTAAGAATTTACCAATCTGTTTAAATTGAACAATTTAAACACGCAATTCGTTAGAATTGGTGCCATTTCAAAATCATTGTAACCAAGTTATGAGTTATTCCACACAGTAAAAACATACACATTGTTTATATGTTTATTAAATATAAACTTTTATTTATAATCTAATAAATTAAAAATGTTTTCTGAAATATATAGGTTTAATGAACTATGGTAGTAAAATTGTAAACTCTTAACTTAAGATATGAAACATATTCTTGATTTACTACAATAAAAATTACCGAATGTTACAAATTACAATTTTAAAAATGTTAGTTTCTTTTTAAAGTGTTACATAAATTCAAAAATTCACCAACAATGTAAAAAATATAAATATTATAAAAGTATGTTTTACATGAAATAATCTTAATTAACTTGCTTTTCATTGGGATACATCTTTTTAAATAAATTTTTAAAGAGTCATTTTTCATTCAGTAAAAATTGAGAGCAGTTGTTTGACAAAGTCCTAATTCAAAATTATGATATAAATATTTAAAAATTGTTAATGAAGTTTTAAGAGTTTAGACTTTCCCTTAAAATGGTATAACTAAAACTATTACTTTTAATTTTAATCTGCAGTGCTGTGCACGCTTGTTTGCATTTAAGGATAAAAAGTATAAATATAAAGCCACTAGACATAACATAGATGTATTCAAAGTTTATGCTCATAGTAATTAAATTCAGTACAGGTACATCAAGGTATTTAGCGTATGACTAAACATTGATCTAATCACATTAACAGAAAACTATACCAAATAAATGACCTGCACTTAGTTATATCATACATATAATTTAACATGAAATTATTCCATACAAAAAGCCATAGAAATAGTTGTTGAGAATAAAATATTTCATTAAATTTTTTTCAACAATTCTTTTTCTTAAATCAAAATTTTCAATGACTGGTTATTGAGAAAAAGAAATTTTAGATTGAACAAAGTCTAACTTCAACTTGTTAATGTATGATGTAATAGACATGTTGACCATTGACAAAAATCTCAAGCTAATTAAAAAATCTGAGGCCCACTTTTGGACTGACCACCACATCATGCCTACAGGTGACGATATCTGCCTGCTTTCTTGATCTCTTTCATCTGTTTCTTCCCCTCCTTCTTCATCCTCTTCATCTCCATCTTCATCATCTGTTTGCACATCCAATTAGAAACTGGAACTGGAATAGGTTCTTCAGCAACAACTGCCTCTGCTCCTTCTGTCTCTGATCCACTAACTGTTTTCCCATCCCACTGCTCAAGTGCCTCTTTGGCCCATTTTTTGAAGCCTTTGTTGGTCTGAAACAAAAAAAATTAATTCAATGTGATTCATGTTTACTTTGATCCATATCGTTTCCCAAATGTTATGCAAAATTTAAAAATATTAATTGCATCATTCAACCTATTGCGGCATTATCCTTTTTTAAAAAAACCTTTACATTCAGTTTAAAGCATATATTAAAGATAAGCCATGATAACTTACCATTGAGTAAATCCTTGCACCATCACCTTCAACACTTGGACTGAATGTCACATTCAATTTTTCACCATTTCCTCCTTCCAATCGAAGACGTTTGAAAGATTTTTCCACTTCCTTTTCTGAAAAACAATTTTTTTCCTTTCGGTTTAAAATAAAAATATGGGCTTTATTTTACAAATTACTTCTAAGAATTATGGGGATGTTTTTTTGACAAATAATATTTAAAACTGCACTCAAAACACATTTTTTCAAGCTATACTATACCTTCCAGAGGTATATTTCTTTGAACGACAAATGTAGCCTTTGTGTGCTACACAGATCATTATAGGTTTTTTTTAAATTATGATTATTTTGAATTTAATTATATTTTTTACTAGTCTTTTTTGTGTAGCAAGATTAACTCACCTAAAGATTGGCTAATTTCTCTATAAGTTATAAAAATATTATAATTGTTGAAGAAAAAATAATATTTTTTACATGTTATTGTGCAATTTTTCAGGGTATATTGTTACCATATAGTATAGTAACGATGTACACTTGAAAAATATTTTGGATTGGAACAATAGCATTTAAAATTGAATAAAATCTCATTTTTTCTAAAATGGCCGGATTCAGGATTAGCCGGAGCCGAAATCCGGTAAACCCCTAGTATACACAAATAACCCAAGAAAATTGAAAGATCATTCATAAGATTAAGATGCAGTATCAACTCTTTTACACGAATCAATATTTAAAATGTAAGAATTTCATCTTACCAGGAACCTTTATGGTTTCATCATCACTACTGGTCAAGAACTCCCCACTATTTTGCCCTTTGATGTCCAGCCAGTTCTTCTGGAAAGCAGCGAGCCATTTCTTGTACATCATAGCTGTGTTGACCTCACCATGTTTACCCATGTTGCCATAACGATGCCACAGGTAGATTTTTACCCACTTACGAAAGTCCCAAGGAACAGTCAGCTAATGAATTAAAATTTGTCAACATAGAAGACCTTTAATTTTAATATTTTAATTCAGTAAATTATCTATTCAAATAAATTATATTAAAAAACAAAGTTTGTCTATTTAAAATAATTATTTTATGATGAACATGAAAAGAATGTATGAAATTTTTCAAATACTTACAAAGAGAAATGAGCAAGTTAAAATAATTTTTTTTAAAATCATAGTCACCTTAAACTCTGCCATTTCACCCTTTTCAACTGTGGGCCCGTCCAGCTGTCCTCTTTTCACATGCCATTTAGTTAGGAATTTGCGAAGCCACCTGGCGTAATCAGCAGGCACAGGGATCTCACCTTTTTTCTTCTCTTTGTCCACCTCACTATCACTTGAGGATGTAATTCCCTCCTGATTCTCGGCAAGTTTGTTTTCCTGGCGCCAGTCCCTAATGAAATTCTTTGCCCAAACTCTGAACTTCAGGGGCACAGAACCCTAAAATTTGAGCAAGCACTGAGATTATTATCATCAATTTTTTTAAATTCTACAATTATTTTTTAAAACTCAAAACACATGAGACCTCTCCAGAAAATAAATGACATTTTTAGGTGTTAATATACAATTATTTTTTAACTCATTGACTAGTAATACTAGTAAAATAGTGCACATTTTCTACAACTTAAAAAAAAAATTGACTTGAACTCACCCGCAGAGAATCCAGCTTGAATCCTTTTTTCCAAGCTTTCCTTCTGCAACCACCAAACTTTTTGCCATGGCAGTGACCGTAGCCCTCATCATGTTTTTGTCCTCTGAATTTTGGTGCCCCTTTTGGCCCAAAGTGACGGGCCATGTACCATCTGGCCCACTTACGAAACTCCATGGGAACGGATTCCTAAAGATTAAATTCATTAAATGATTATTACAAAACTTTGGCAAGTTTATGGAATTATTTTTGATCACAAATTGTGAAAAGTATGTTTAAATATTGAAATATACAATATTTTAAAAAAATATAGAGAACATACTTTTCATAAAGGACAGGAGACATTACAATTGGTTTAAAGTCTTGTATATTTTTAAAAAGTATTCAATTTGGTGCCGGTAAATTTTTTGTTTCTAAATTCAAAGTATTTACCTTTAGTCTTTTTTCAACTCTTTAAGTGATACATGTATTACTATTGCTTAAATTCACATTTTAATTTTTTTTTTAAATCCAATTTGTTGATCTTACCTTAAGTTTTTTTAACTCTTTACATTTTTCCTCATCCTTATCACTGGCATCTGATACATCTGGTTTTTCACCATCCTTACTCCACTGTTTGTGCCACTTTGGCAGGCGAGAGTCCAACCACCTGGCATAGGCTTCAGGAACACCTGCAGACTCCATGGTGATTTTCTCTTGTTCACTGTCACTGCTGGTTGTTGTTGCATTTTTTAAATTTTCAACTCTCCAGTTTCGGATGTAACCTTTAGCCCACCTGCGATGTGAAACAGGAACTGCATCCTATTTAAAGAAGAAAAAGAAGAGGAATGCTATTAAAGATATATCTTTCAGAGCCTATTTATTTTAATCATAAATGTATTTAATAATACTTGGGTAAATTTGAATGAATGTCAACATTATTTTTATGATACAGAAATCTAAAATACATAATAGTTCTTCAATAAATGTTTAAGGTTGTCAAAAAGTTCGTTTTTTTGTTTTAATTTTTATGAACATAATAAATAAAATACTTACTCTCAAAGATGCTTTCCATCCATGCCCACCATGCCTTCCATGTTGAAAAAAGAATGCAGGATAAGGATGATGATTATGTCTGTCAAATGGACCATGACCATCTTGTCCTCCCCTTCTGCAAAATCCGCCTGGACCACCAAATCCACCTTGTTCGCTGCATGGACCTTGCCCTTCAAATGATCCATGGTCTTCAAATGGCCAATGTCCTCCAAATGGTCCATGTCCTCCAAATGGTCCATGACCTCCATGTGGTCCATGACCTCCAAATGGTCCATGACCTCCATGTGGTCCATGTCCTCCAAATGGTCCATGTCCTCCAAATGGTCCATGACCTCCATGTGGTCCATGACCTCCAAATGGTCCATGACCTCCATGTGGTCCATGACCTCCAAATGGTCCATGACCTCCAAATGGTCCATGACCTCCATGTGGTCCATGACCTCCAAATGGTCCATGACCTCCATGTGGTCCATGCCCTCCAAATGGCACATGGCCTACCTGAGGCCCACCAAAATGACCATGACCTCTATGAGGTGGACCGAAATGTCCATGACCTCCGAAATAGCCAGGACCTCCAAATGGTCCAGTGAAAGGGCCATGAACAAGTGGCCCATCAAATAACCCATGCATTTTCATATGATAACCACGATGACCTCTCTTTCTTCCATTTCCCTCTTCCCTCACACCACTAAAGGGGCAGCTTTCTGGAGCAAAATCTTCTCTTTGATGATCACCTGTCTTTGCTTGTTGAGGTTCGGCATCCTCTGCAGGCTTTTCTTTGTCTCCATCAACTGTTAAAAGACAGAGATACATTATTTATTTGTGTGCTATTTTATAATTAAAATCTATGCAATATAATCTTCCTTTTAGTGAAATGCTATGTTAAATTATGTATAAATACAAAATATTAGGGCTGCGGAAATTAACTATTAATTTCTTGATTAATCAGTAAAAAATGTATCGATTAAAATTATTTTAATCGATAAAATAGCAATTAAAATGAAGGTGTTTAGAGCAATTTTTCTGATTATTATTTTATTATTATTATTATTAATAAATAATTAAATATTAATAATAGTTCGCTTTTTTAACGAACAAACTTCTCCATTTAATAAAAAAGATTTTAAACTGTAAACTTTAAAATAAGCTCTTGTTCTTGTTATAAGGAAAATGATATTAAAAATGAAACATTGTTTTTACTTATATAACAAAAAAAAATTTTTTTAATTCATTGACATTGTATCGAAAAAAATTTTTAATACATTTTCTTTAATTTTAATCGCTATTTTATCTATTAAAATAATTTTAATCAATAACATTTTTTACAGATTAATAGAGAAATTAATAGTTAATTTCCACAGCCCTTACTAGTATACTAGATATATTTTTTACGTAAGCAGACAGCTAGGTCTTGCAACGTATATAAAATATTTTTTCTAAATAAAATGTATATGAATTAAGTAAAATATTCCTATTTAAAAAGATATACTCGGCCAAATTGGAGCAAAGCTATGAGTGTAGTAACAAAATATTAATTAATAGTAACAAAAATAATACTAATTTCAAACTCTAAAATTATTCAGATTTCCATGTTAAAACTAAATGTTTAAAACAGACTCACTAGAGATATAAATTTTTAAGGCAGAGCCTTGTGCTTGAGCAAAAGCTTCTAGCATTTCCTCATCAGTGGTCATTAAAACATAATCTCCATCAGAATCTGAAAGATAAAACAGAAGAATTATAATCAAATATACATATAAAATAATGAAAATAATATTAAAAAATTTTGAAAGATTAAATAAATGAAAACTATTGAACAACATCTAGATCTAAGGGAATTAGATAAAAATGGCATTAAAAAATCATTTATATAAAAGGGTTATATTCTGGCTGAAGAGCTTATTATAAATTTTAATATAAATATATNAGATTCAAAGTTCAAAATCTTCTTACCTTTCCATTTCAGGGTAAATAGTTTGTCTTTGAGGTTAGGAAATGCCTGTGCCACTCTGGCCCCAACCTCTTTAAAGACATTCTGGGGCACCTCCAATGAAATGGGTATTCTTCGCACCTCAATTGAGGAATCTTCTCTTTGTAGATATGCCTTAACTGTGGCCTCCATTTTTCTCACACACTCAAGTAGAGCGTTTACTTTTATTCTGGAGAAAAATCAATTACATTTTATATATTTACAAATTATTTACTCAAAATTTATTTTTTTAAAAATTAAATTTCAATACTAATGTCAATAGAGAAACACCAAGGGGTCGTCCATAAAAGACGTCACGCGATTTTTGACGATTTGTAACTCCCTCCCCGCCTCCTTGTCACGCTTCGTCACAAAAACTTAGACCCCTCTCCTATAGCCTATATGACGTCACAAAGCTGTGGACCCCCACCTCAAAGTGGCATCTTCTAATTAAAAATAACCATGTTACAATTAACTTTACTTCCCTTTCAGTATGTATTTAATGTTAGGCTGCACTCTATTATCATAGCACGCGCGAAACCACGTAAAACGTCATAAACTAAATATTAGGAAGTGGAACTTTGATTTCAAGTAGTCTGTTTTGATGTGATGTCACAATTCTTAAACTCCCCCCTCCCCCTCGTCACAAATGTGGGGACCCCCCTCCCCAAGGTGCGTGACGTCATTTATGGACGCCCTTAATACTTATGGCAGTGAAAATATATCCGAACAGTGGTTCTCATTTTTTTTTTTTTGACTGAGCTCACCGTTAGAAAGCGTTACAGTACAGTCAGTACAGAACTTAACTTGATTTGATATCATTAGATTTAGACAGTTTCAGTTTCAGCTGACTCCTTTTTCTAAGCTTATTAGTGAATTAATGTTTAAATATTAGCATAAGTCTAAGTTAAAGTTTCATTAGTATTAGTATTAGTTTCTAAGTCTTAGTCACTTAGTTTCGGAATTGAGTACTTTGACTCACTCATATTCATAGTAGGAGCTATACTATACACTGTACAGTGTCTATACAATTATTATTAATTAGCTTTAAACATGAGTTTAATAATAATATGAATATGAGTACCTGTATAAGTATAATTAAGGTATAATCAATGACTATTAACTGTTTTATTTAGCCCCCCTCCCTCAACCATATACACTTTTAATTTGGCTATTATTAGTATATTATTTATATTAAAATTATATGAATATAGTTTTTATTATTAATATTATTATTGTCATAAGTTCTATCTCAATCTCTCTTGACAATTGAAGTCAATTGACAAGTGCCTTAGCCTTAGTGCCCTTAGCTTTAACTCTCTGAGTCTCTCTACATCTACACTTCATTCTTTATAAATAAATGTTATCGAAAAGCTTACCTTTTTATATTCAGGAGACGCCTTGGTCTTGATAGCAGTGGTAGTTCTTAGTTAAATTCGTTGCAGTGCAGCAGATATTATTACAAAAGAATTTAACTTTTGAAGTCTGAGATGATAGGGGTAGTGCGCTGGTCTGGCTGCGGAGCTGGTTTCTAACCTTATATACTCCAGACCTGCGTTGTCGGCTGACGAAAGATCTGCGCATGATGTCGCATGACTCAGCACGCAACAGCTGCGTGGCATAAAATTTTCCACTCCATTTTAACATTGAGGGGACTGTCTCAAAATGAGGATTAGAGGTGTAGAAAATTTAAAATGGTATTAATTTACACTCTAGAGTAATTCTGTTTTATGGCACTAGATATTTAAATATCAAAGCTCATAAATGTATTTAAATTTTTTCTTCGTCTTTTTCTCTCTTACACACTGACCAAATTAACCGACATCTTATCATATACAGACGTGTCTTTTATATAGAAGATTATTGCGTCCTACTCCTGTCAGTGGTTTAAAAAAAAATATACAAGAATTTTGAATGTTGATTAACCCTGATGAATTTTGTATTTAAATTTTATTTACCCATTCACGTCTGAACGGCACAGTAAAAGAATTAGTATGATGATTTGTATGCTATTTTTCTTGCGAGTGAAACAAGAAGTGTTTATTATGATTATGTTCTTTTATTTACTACTATTACTATTTATTAGATTGTCAGTGATTGGTATTTCCAAGTTAGGATTTAATTCCTTATGTATTATTACTAATTTGCTATTTGTTCCAATCTACTCCAGAGTTTCTAGGTTTAGTTAATGGAGTTTTTCTTGTAAGTTGCGAATATCCAACAGAAATTTATCTTGCAGGCCTGTTGTTGTTATTATTTTTAAACGTGTTCTAATTTGTCAACATTTTTTTAAAATGTTTATGGCAGATGGGTCTTATACGGAAAATGTGACATATTTAAGTAATTCAATAATTGGTCTGACCAATTGTAGCATACATTTTCCATATCTGTCAAACTCAACTCAATTTCTCAAGATCCTTGGTTGACTTTGGGGATTGAATTATTGGCATCTTTTCTAATAATTCACCGTTTTATTGTTTCTCGTCTTTTCCATAACTTTTAGCTTACATTGTTTACATCAAATCAAGTAATTGTAATGCATCCTCCCCTAAGATACTATGAGCCTATCTATGATTCAAATTTATTTTAGTTCAATTTAAAAATATAATATTATAAATGCTTTTATTATTCTAATACTAACACTTATACTTATACTGATGTACTGCTAATACTGCTAAGCGTACAGCTTAGTATTAGTAGTAATAACTAGTAACTTAGCTAGGAAACTAGGAAATTAAATTAGTAATAACAAGTAATAGTAGCCTAATAATAAAAATAATAATTTAGCTATTATTATTATTATATTGAGTATTGAGGCATTAATTAATTTTTTTAAATTATAATAATAATGGAATGAAAACGTGCCAATGATGATATATTGTATCATAATATTTCGATTTAAAAATATTGTATGTGGACAATGTGGTCGTTTTTACACTTAATTAAAACACAATAATATCATTGGTCTTGAAAGGTAAAAGGCTATCAAGGCTGCTCAAATTTTTATTTTGAGATTTTCCCTGAACTCCAACTTTCGAGGTCATGGCTGCGAAGCCTATTTTGTTAAGTCACGCATGCGCAAAAGCACTATTTTCCACAAACGACTCCGACCATTATCAAAACAAGACGCTGCGCAGGCGCGAATAAATAATTTAGTGGGGCATATGACCTTTGTGATTGTGGAAAGTTCCAGATTGTCTTTCAGTTCATTTCTGAACAGTAACCTTGTTAGCAAACACACAAAAAAGCCCTTTTGTAATTTAAATAATTTTTTTTTATTATTATTACAATGATTAAATTGTACAGGTAGTAGTTTCGTTACTAGAAATGTGCAATTTTATTCAATAGTACAATCAGTGGCGGATTTAGCTTTGTCTGCGTGGGGGGGNGGGGGGGCGAGGAGAATTTCAGGGGGCGCCGAAAATTTTACTAAAAACAGATTTTTGGGTAAATACTAGGGCTGTTAACGATTAATTTAAATTTAATTGTTAACTTTTGAAAAATTAACGATTAATTAATCGTTAATTTCGATTAAAGCCAAAAATTTTAATTTATGATGTCATAAGTAACACTTATTTAACGTTCTGATAAAAATCTAAATAACACTGGAATGTCTTCTTTATATATCAACTTTTCACCAACTACGCAAAAGTGTGTTGACATTAATTGGTTCAAGTGATGAGCGGGTCTAATTGACAATATAACCAGCAGAACTGAACAATCATTGACATGGAACTGATGTAACTGGTATGCTCAAAACGGTCTTGGCAAGGAATGACATTATCAGATATTGGTGTTCATTAACTTTCCACCATTGTACTGGATTAATGGATTCAAGAACGTTCATCTCCATTTTGTAACGCAGTAATTCATCAGAAGAGCTGTCGTCATTTCTGTCTCTAAGTCAAACGCCATTACTGCCATTAGCTTCATACGCTTTTCATTTGGTTTGATAAGTAGGCAAACTTTATCAACATTTTGAACATTCCCGTCAGTCAATATTTTAAAACCAAAATGTACATGTCATCTTCAGGAAATTCATTATTTATCAGGCGCTATTTTTAAAAATTGTTTATATATACTTTTTTTTACTTCCAATTATTTGTAAGTGATGTGTCAATTAATCGTTAAAAATAATTTAATCTTTAAACATTTTTAATTATTACTCGAGAAATTAATCATTAATTTCTGCAGCCCTAGAAATAATAATTATGAGCCTACTAATTTAGTAAATTTTCCAAATCATCGTTCAAGACAAACAGAAGAAACAATATAAATTATAAACAGATATGTTTTCAAAATAGTGACGTATATTTATTTCAATAGCATATTTTTTTATCTAAGAAAGAAACTTGGTTTATGCGAATTTGTATAGAGCCCTGAGCCATATTTAAATTCCTTTCTACGTGAACCTAAACGATTTATCGTTGATTCAAAGTCAAATTTCTCATATTCATTTGAAATTATTGCCAATCCAGACAGACGTTCGTTTTTCATTTTTGAGCGCAAATAATTTTGATGATTTTCAATCATTGCTACCAAGAAGATTCAAGTAAATTTGTATAGAGTATTGACAAATTAGGGAGTCCTGATGCCATTTATTTTTCAAACAAGAATGGTAGAAAGTCTTTAAGTTGTAGCTCACTAGTTGTAGATAGTGATGGACGTTGTGATGGATGTTAAGATGGACGTTTTAATGGACGTTGTGATGGACGTTGTGATGCACACAAATGTTTGAAGGTATAATATTCAACGATTGCTTCTTCAGGGTTAATATGTTTGTAAATTTTGCACCAACTTCAAAGAGAATCTTTATTTTCTTCCAACATTTTTGATGGAGCAATGAGCAATACAATAGAAATAAATAGCTGTGCCCCTAAAGTCATTAAATCGATCATCTATTTATTTTAGTAGTGTATCCAAGATAGTGAAGTATGTTTCAGATTTAAAACTAGTAGTTGAATCATCAACCCTTTCATCTCTACTAAGTTCACCTACCATACTTTTATTTTTTGCAAATTTGAGTTTCTTTAAATTTTGTTTTTAACATCTAGTTTGGAACAATTTTCGTTAATAGATGATTAGACATCTACTTTCAGAATTTTAAAAAGCTTGATCGCTTCTCTTTTCAACAAACTTATTTCTTCCAACATCGATCAATCGTTTTGCAATTGCAATGTCAATACTCTTGCGCTACAAGTGGTTTGATAACACGAAAATATCAACCAGCTTTTGTACAAATAGCATCAGAAAAAACAAAAGAATATTTGTTATTAAAACAGATAGTCCCACAGCTTCTGCTCTGACTTCCGACACTTCCTCTATGTTATGTTGATTTCCCTGAATTTATATCTTCTAGAGTGGCTAGAATAGCAGAGAATGATTCAACAACTGCATCGACTGCATGCTTATGGCTTGACCATCTTGTATCAGAAAGTCATTTCTGAGTTTTTACTGTTAATTCATATTGACATTTATGATCTTTTTTAAGAGTATGTAGACGTGGTAAACTAGACGTAAAGAATGCATACAACCTTTCAGCTGAGCCAAAAAAANATTGGTTTCCCTGAGATTGTGTATATATATAAGTATATTGTATGAATTATATTAATGTATAAATAAGGATAGTTCTCATGAAGAGTTTGCCATGGGATTATGATACATATATGATTGGAGTTATGATTATGATTTTTGAACTCTGGCTATGCATTCGCTATGAGAATTTTTTTTAACGAAGTATATAATAATGTATTATGATGTGCAGTGATTCCATACCCTGACTATTTTTGTTGATGTTGTAAATAAAAGATTCTACTGGGAGTAGAATCTAAGGGAAGAGGGGGGATATGTCAGGGGTATGAGAACCACTGCGTTTTAAAGTTGTATTTTTGCCTGGTCACAAGCTCATGTTTGATCTGTGAACGAGTTCACGGGGGGGAGTTCACGTGGAGCATTGCTCAGGCCACGCAAGGTCGGTCCAGGCCGACGGATATATAAGTCGGGTGTCTCGATGTGTGGGGAGACGGACAAGGAGTTATGTTGTAGAGAGCAGTGGGGTGTAGACAAGTCACCGGTGTCAGAACACGAGAATACCGCAGCTGTTAGAGCTGCCGTGTTAGTCTGTAGGACTATACAGCGGGGCTAGATTGTAACTGAGGGGCACGGAGATATGTGTGAGTGAGAAGACCAGAAGTGTACATAGTCGACAAGTGTCTGTGAATGTAAATAAAGATCGCTGATGAGAAAAGGACTTGAGTTGCATTAATTGTACAACAGTGTTGGAGTGTAAGCCTCGGGACCTAAAACCCTAGACAACGATACTCGACAAATGTGAAGACTTATTTTTTTAATCAATTGCTGCTTATAATTCAGGTGCAAATGATTGAATTAAATGAATTTGCACATCATTACTTAAATGAATTTCATTTTTCTTTTTAAACTTTAGATGACTGTTTAAAGTGGAATAAGATGGCTAATAAACTTAACATTTAACGAAAATTTCCAGTATTTCTACAACTACCATCAATAAAGCAAGATTGTTCTCTGTGTCCTCTGTTTTGCTAAAACAATGTCACGCCTAAAATTCGTTTCAATGCTTCTCTATTCTTTTCCACTTAGCGACCCTCCTGACTGACCAAACCAGATGTTGCAGTTTTGAAATACGATATTTAGCAAGCCAATATTGTCGTATTGCAGTTTAGTGATTGATTAAAAGTTTCATGTTTAACACTCGTTTTTTCTGCTCTAGTTACACATTTTTAGTGTCCATTAAGGGCGTCTTAAGGGGGGCGCCATTTTAGACCGAACAGGTGCGCGGGGGGGGGGAACCCGCCCCCCTGCCCTATAGCTAAATCCGCCACTGAGTACAATAGTATTCGGTACTATAAACAAGTCAGTTCTGAGTTGTTATTATTATTAATCTTATTAAAGGTTATTATTAGAATTAGAATTGAATAGCCGCGCGTTACATTACACTCGTTTTGCATTAGCTTAATTATGTTATTATTTTCGACGCAACTGATCACTGATAACAATTTTATAAACCCTTTAACTTTAATTAAATGCCCCAAAACAAAACTTATGGAAATAGCATGGGTCTAAAGATGAATAGATACGGACTTTGCAGACAAAAGTAATTACAGATCGCATTAGCCTCTCTTCTAAGTCTAAATATTGTGGCGGCCTTATTTCCATATCATACTTAAAAATATAACATGAGATTCTAAAGCATAGACAAAGGGCTGTAAGAACTATTGCACTCCAAATGCAAATATTCAAAAATGTTGGGGAGGGGAACAGCTAAACAGCTTAGACTAGACTTTCAACATAGTCCTGAAATTAAAACCGTAATAACTAAGTTTTTAAAAACTATAAATCCCTTATATACGAGACACAACTAAATGCATTGATTGTGTTCAATATAATTTATACTACTCTGGAAACATTTACAAACTGAACGTGACTGGACTCCCCTTGCTGTAAAACACAGGGATGCGCTCAACAACGATGACTGAAGTGAAATCCATTGAACTGTGTGGGTCAATTATAACAGACGCATTCATAGTAAATCATAGAGATACATAGAGATTAAAATTCATTAATTTAATTAAGGTTCTTTCGATCGATCTGAAATTTTGATAAAATGCATTATTAGGTGACACAAGTGTTTGTGTTAAATTTCAGCTCGATTGGATCACCGGAAGTGGGTAATTTTTTGCTTTAATTTTTCCGCTCACCCCACCGACCACGTCAGAGAGAGAGAGAGAGGGAGAGAGGGGGAGAGAGAGAGAGAGAGAGAGAGAGAG